>CM040747.1:31690709-31955051 GCA_022829145.1 Albula goreensis
TTTTGGTTGTGTGTGAAGAATATAGTTGATTTTCTATAATTTAGAGGGAAAATCTCAAATATTTTTGCGTCAAACCATTTTCCTCTTTTTGGAGGTAAAGCCACAATCTTTTTTGATTTCCTTAATTTTCAACCATGTCTGACAACTTTTGGTTGTGTGGGTGAAGAATATAGTTGATTTTCTATCATTTCGATGCAAAAACTGAAATATTTTTGTCAAACCATTTTTCCACTTTTTGGAGGTAAGGCTATTGTCTTATGTGTTTTCTCAATTTTCGGTAAAATCGTGAATGTCTCGGTTACATACTTTTACATCATTTCTGATTTGTTTTGGTTGTGTGGTTGAAGAATACAGTTGATTTTCTTTCATTTAGAGCCAGAAACTCAAATATTTTTGCGTCAAACCATTTTTCCTCTTTTTGGAGGTAAAGCCACAATCTTTTTTGATTTCCTTAATTTTCAACCATGTCTGACAACTTTTGGTTGTGTGGGTGAAGAATATAGTTGATTTTTCAAATATTTTTGTGTCAAACCATTTTTTCCTCTTTTTTAAGGCCAGGTAAAAAAATCAAATATTTTGACAACTTTTGGTTGTGTGGGTGAAGAATATAGTTGATTTTCTTTCAAGAGCCAAATATTTTTCAAACCATTTTTCCACTTTTTGGAGGTAATGTGTTTTCACAATTTTTTTGATTTCCTTAATTTTCAACCATTTCTGATTTGTTTTGGTTGTGTGGGTGAAGAATATAGTTGATTTTCTTTCATTTAGAGCCAAAAACATTTTTCAAATATAGTTTTTTCAAACCATTTTCTCTTTTTGAAGAGTTGATTTTCTTTCATTTAATAGCCACAAAATCTTTTTTGCCACAATCTTTTTTTCCTTAATTTTCAACCATGTCTGACAACTTTTGGTTGTGTGGGTGAAGAATATAGTTGATTTTCTATCATTTAGAGCAAAAACTCAAATATTTTTGTGTCAAACCATTTTTCCACTTTTTGGAGGTAAGGCTATTGTCTTATGTGTTTTCTCCATTTTCGGTAAAATCGTGAATGTCTCGGTTACATACTTTTACATCATTTCTGATTTGTTTTGGTTGTGTGGTTGAAGAATATAGTTGATTTTCTTTCATTTAGAGCCAGAAACTCAAATACTGTCAAACCATTTTCCTCTTTTTGGAGGTAATGCCAAACTTTTTGATTTCTTTAATTTTTTCTGACAGCTTTTGGAAGAATATAGTTGATTTTCTTCATTTAGGCAAAAACTCAAATATTTTTTTTTGATTTATATAGTCTTTGTTTTCTCCATTTTGTAAAACCATGTCTGTTACATACTTTTACATCATTTCTGATTTGTTTTGTTGTGTGTGTGAAGAATATAGTTGATTTTCTTTCATTTAGAGGCAAAAACTCAAATATTTTTGTGTCAAACCATTTTCCTCTTTTTGGAGGTAATGCCACAATCTTTTTTGATTTCCTTAATTTTCAACCATGTCTGACAACTTTTGGTTGTGTGGGTGAAGAATATAGTTGATTTTCTTTCATTTAGAGCAAAAACTCAAATATTTTTGTGTCAAACCATTTTTCCACTTTTTGGAGGTAAGGCTATAGTCTTATGTGTTTTCTCCATTTTCGGTAAAATCGTGAATGTCTCGGTTACATACTTTTACCTCATTTCTGATTTGTTTTGGTTGTGTGGTTGAAGAATACAGTTGATTTTCTTTCATTTAGAGCCAGAAACTCAAATATTTTTGTGTCAAACCATTTTCCTCTTTTTGGAGGTAATGCCACAATCTTTTTTGATTTCCTTAATTTTAAACCATGTCTGACAGCTTTTGGTTGTGCGTGTGAAGAATATAGTTGATTTTCTATAATTTAGAGGGAAAAACTCAAATATTTTTGTGTCAAACCATTTTTCCACTTTTTGGAGGTAAGGCTATTGTCTTATGTGTTTTCTCCATTTTGGTAAAATCGTGAAAATGTTCATTTTACAACTTTTACCTCATTTCTGATTTGTTTTGGTTGTGTGGGTGAAGAATATAGTTGATTTTCTTTCATTTAGAGCCAAAAACTCAAATATTTTTTTTCAAACCATTTTTTCCACTTTTTGGAGGTAAGGCTACAGTCTTTGTGATTTTTTTAATTTGTAAAATAAGATGTCTGGTTAGTTGATTTTACATCATTTCTGATTTATTTTGGTTGTTGGGTGAAGAATATAGTTGATTTTCTTTAATTTACAGGGAAAATCTCAAATATTTTTGCGTCAAACCATTTTCCTCTTTTTGGAGGTAATGCCACAATCTTTTTTGATTTCCTTAATTTTCAACCATGTCTGACAACTTTTGGTTTGTGGGTGAAGAATATAGTTGATTTTCTTTCATTTAGAGCAAAAAACTCAAATATTTTTGTGTCAAACCATTTTTCCACTTTTTGGAGGTAAGGCTATAGTCTTATGTGTTTTCTCCATTTTCGGTAAAATAATGAATGTCTCGGTTACATACTTTTACATCATTTCTGATTTGTTTTGGTTGTGTGGGTGAAGAATATAGTTGATTTTCTTTCATTTAGAGCCAAAAACTCAAATATTTTTGTGTCAAACCATTTTCCTCTTTTTGGAGGTAATGCCACAATCTTTTTTGATTTCCTTAATTTTAAACCATGTCTGACAACTTTTGGTTGTGTGGGTGAAGAATATAGATTTTCTTTGATTTTCTTTCATTTTTACTTTTGGAGGTAAGGCCACAATCTTTTTTGAAAAACATGTCAAATATTTTTGTGTCAAACCATTTTTCCACTTTTTGGAGGTAAGGCTAAGTCTTTTGTGTTTTCTCCATTTTCGGTAAAATCGTGAATGTCTGGTTACATACTTTTACATAATTTCTGATTTGTTTTGGTTGTGTGGTTGAAGAATATAGTTGATTTTCTTTCATTTAGAGCCAAAACTCAAATATTTTTGTGTCAAACCATTTTCCTTTTTTGGAGGTAAGCCACAATCAATTTTTGATTTCCTTAATTTTCAACCATGTCTGACAGCTTTTGGTTGTGTGGGTGAAGAATATAGTTGATTTTTTTCTTTCATTTTAGAGCAAAAAACTCAAATATTTTTGTGTCAAACCATTTTTCCACTTTTTGGAGGTAAGGCTATTGTCTTATGTGTTTTCTCAATTTTTGTGTCAAAATCGTGTATGTCTGGTTACATACTTTTACATCATTTCTGATTTGTTTTGGTTGTGTGGGTGAAGAATATAGTTGATTTTCTTTCATTTAGAGCCAAAACTCAAATATTTTTGCGTCAAACCATTTTCCTCTTTTTGGAGGTAAAGCCACAATCTTTTTTGATTTCCTTAATTTTCAACCATGTCTGACAACTTTTGGTTGTGTGGGTGAAGAATATAGTTGATTTTCTTTCATTTAGAGCAAAAACTCAAATATTTTTGTGTCAAACCATTTTTCCACTTTTTGGAGGTAAGGCTATAGTCTTATGTGTTTTCTCAATTTTCGGTAAAATCGTGAATGTCTCGGTTACATACTTTTACATCATTTCTGATTTGTTTTGGTTGTGTGGGTGAAGAATATAGTTGATTTTCTTTCATTTAGAGCCAAAACTGAAAAGTCAAACCATTTTCCACTTTTTGGAGGTAAAGCCACAATCTTTTTGATTTTTAATTTTCATGTCTGACACTTTTGGTTTGTGGGTGAAGAATATAGTTGATTTTCTTTCCAGCAAAAACTCAAATATTTTTGTGTCAAACCATTTTTCCACTTTTTGGAGGTAAGGTAAGGCCACAATCTGAAGAATTTTGATTTCCTTAATTTTGTCAAACCATTTTTCCAACCATCTTTTTTTGATTTCTTAACACCATGTCTTTTGGTTGTGTGGGTGAAGAATATAGTTGATTTTCTTTCATTTCGGGCCAAAAACTGAAATATTTTTTTGTCAAGCCATTTTTCCCCTTTTTGGAGGTAAGAGTATCATCTCATGTTTTTCTGAAATTTTAAGTGGAATACATACTGTATACCTAATTAACCTTTTTTAAAATAATTCATGATTGATTTTTCTTGCATGTTTAGAAAATACTTCTGCTTTACTTCCATTTGAAGGAAAAAAATCAAATAATTTTTTGTCAACCCAGTTCTACAACGTTTTGTGGTAAGACTCTAAGCTTATGTCTTTTTGAGATTTTCAGTATCATGCATATCTTGCATTTAGTTACTTTGAAACAAGTCCTGTTATGATTTTCTTGTGTGGGTGGAGAATATAGCTTATTTAGACTTTCATTTTAACACATATATCCCCTTTAAATAAGACTCACACAATGTTGATACAATGATCACGTCCAGAAAAGAATGGGCACAAATGTGTTCATTCCTAACTATGTTTAGCCCTACATGTAAACTGTTGCAAAAAAAAAAATTGTGTAGCTTAAAAACTGACAATGTTATGAATTTAAGTTGGTCAACGTCTCGTGTTATCTCTTCACCAGTCCTCTGTCTTTAATAACTTGCTAGGTACCTGCAGCCCACCACTGATCATCAGTGAGAGTTGTGCCCATTCTCTGATCATGATGATAAGTCCATCTTGCATCAGTTAGTGGATTGAAGAATGTAGTCTCATGGATAAAGTTCATGACTGGGAATCCTCAGGTTTGTGGTTCAATCCTCAGTCTAGCCATAGAAGGAACAGCATTGCTTATGGGCTCTTGAGCAAGGCCCCTAACCCCAATTCCTCCCAGGGCAATTGGCCCCTGGGTTAGCCTAATAAACTGTAAGTTGCTTTGAATAAAAGCATCTGCTCAATGACTGTCATGTAAGTTGCAGGAAAAAGCATTGGAGGAGGTCTTCTGTCCTGCTGTAGGGCTCCTTACACCTGTTCAGTTGAATTAGTTCAATTGATCCACGACGCATAATGTATGGAGTTATTTTTCTTTAAATAATAAATTGCATCACTAGCGGCACTGGAATTGGTATCAATATTGGTAAAGACGTAGCAGAGCTTGCCTCTGCTCCCCACTGAATTTTCCTTTTGATGTCAGGATGAATAACTTCATTTTCGTTCATATTTGTTTTTTTTCTTCCTGGAGCGAATCTTGACTTAAAGAGTGAAAACCAATCGGCGAGCTAATTGTTCAAATTCAGACGCGGCCCCCGTATTCTTCAAACAGAGAGAGGCCTTTGATTGTGGTTTCGACTTCAAAGCGAGCTTCGGCATAAGCGCGCTACAAAAAGAGACGGAAGGTTGTCAGAACAGACGATGACAGGGAAGTGATGAACGAACGATAAGTCTTTTTAAGCAATCATCTGTTTTGTGAGGCGTGAAACAAACCTAATCAGTCCAGCGATTCTCCCAAGTTTGCTGCTCCAATCACTTTCATCTGTGTGAGTCGCAGAATCAAAAGGATGATGAGGCACTTTTTCTGAAGAGGTGACAGCTCTATGAAGTTCCACATGATCAAAGAGGAGAAGGGGGAAAAATAATAGCATGTTCGTTTGCGTGCGCGTAGCCATATGGCGTGCACAGTTCAGAGAAGGGCCGTCTAAGAGATTCAGGTTTTTAAATGCTCAATCGATAACGTGGATAAGCGTTTGTCTCAACCTAGGTCTAATGAAAACAGTTTTCAGTCCAAAAGAGGGTAAAGTACTGAGAAAGGTTTTCTCATTTCTCGAATTAGTAGCAGAATGAATTTAGATCATATCTTCCAATTAGCGTGTCCAGGCAAAAGACCACTCAAACAGAGTCATGTTCTTAACACTCAGCGAAAAGAACAATTTATAACCTAATGACTAAATGTGTTACTGTACGAAAAGAAAATCTGATAGGCGGCATCAACAAACTATATTTTCAAATTACTTAATGAGTTTAGACTGTAGTCCGTCCTCTTGAGACTGCAGAGGTGGATTGACTTTTGCATCTTTGATATGTAGAGGTAATTATGATGATATGCAAATGATGACATGTCAAAATATGAATGCTTATTTTAAAACATAAAAACATATGATTTCAAGGCAGATGACCGATCCAGGAGCAGCCATGGATACACCTTGGATAAAGAGCTGTGAGCTGAGATATTCTGCACAGTACTTCAGTACCCAGAGCATAAAACTAACCTTTATTGTTCACTGCAGCACACCTGACCTTTCAGCCATAACATCACTGGTTCTGTTCAGAGAAGCATCATCAAGTTCTAACTGATTAATCTTGCACGAGCTCACAGAGGCACTCCACAAGATAGATGTGAGAACATGGGCTGTGTTCAAAAATAGAAGAATTTTGACTGCTCGGTTTTTCTCCACTCTTGCCTTAAGCCTAAAAGACAGACCTTGCTAGATGTCGCTTCTTATAACAGAGAAATGCTCTGGATATGATTGATATACAGGTTAGCTAAGTCTGCGAAGGACCACAGTAACCAGTCGTTGTTTCGCTAACGCTAATTAACGTGTTAGTTACGTTCATGTTCCCAAAGCTAAATAAATACTGCCTCTCTTACTACAAAATGGTTAGCTAGGTAAAAGCTCTTTCAACAAAGATATTCTCAATGTACACATTTCTTTAATCCAAACATTTAACTTTAGTTTCTGCTTGAATCAAGCACTATAATAAGTCAATGGCAAGGAATGCCTACTCTACATTGTATATGATTAAGACATTTCACAATGTTTTGTGCTGTACACTAAAAATATATTCTTAGCCTTCATACACTGAAGCAATGTTTTAAAGTGAATGCGTTAACATGTACAACATGTACTAAACACAACAGAAACGTGTTTAATATGCCCTGCATTCGCTCAGTGTCTCTTGCAATCACTACATATTATATGACAGCAAGATGGCTGACTGATTATTCAGTTGTGACTCCTTTCACTTTCTCAGTTTATATCAATTTGTCAATGTGCTGTCTCGATATAGCTTGAAATATCTAATAATGCTTTGACATTTAATTTGTTTGGTTAAATTCATAGTTTTTTATATATAAAACATGGGCAATTGTGAGAGTTGAACAAGACAATGTGTGTGCATTTGTTGGCTGGGCGTAATGTTTAGGTATCAGGATCAGACAAAAAAACAGGGTGCGCGTGTCCATTGTAATGACACAGGGGTGCCTTTGGGCACCTTGCGCTTGAGTATCGACAGGCTGATAGATTCATAGCGCTCATCTCCACCGTGAAGTGGATCCGCTAGCCAGTTCAGTAATGCGTAATATGGCCTCGGGTGGGTTTTCATTTCTGTAGTACGGGTAGCCGTCAATAATGCTGATAAGGTTTTGCCTTTGATTGCATTCATACCCAGTTTCATGTTTATGTGCAGTGGAGTTAACTGCAGTGCAGTTTCGTGTTTCAGAAAGCCTGGCAACGTAATGATCCCTAGTAAATGAAGCCTAGGTTCATTTAGGTATATTTATTTGTTGCTCAATACAGGCAGTGAATCTACCAAGCTGGAAATGTAACTGGTAATGTTATGTATGTGCTCGAATGGTGAAGGGTTCTGCCGTAGGACATTTATTTGTGGTATGGTTTGGGTGCAAAGTACTGAAGTAGATGAATACAAAGCTTGTTTTGTCAGTATGTTGGCTTCTAAGCGGCGGTTTGTGTTTGTTTTCCCTGTCCGTGTCTGCCATGTGCTTTTGTTTTCAGTGTCCTCGTGCCAGCCTTGCCCCCTGTTGTTCTGCCTGCCTTGTTACTTGACTAGATTTGCCTGCCTGCCTGTTCAACTGTTCCCCATTTTGCCTCAACAGTCTGTCTACTTATACTCTGAGCGGGCCTGTATTCTTTGCCAGATCGTGCCAGGGTTTCCCCTGTCTCGTTCCCACATGCTTATCCTGTTTGTCTGCCTATTTTTGATTCTTGTCTTTTTTAACTCTGGATTGTTTGTCTGTTTGTTGTTTATCATCTGCCTGTTTTATGAGATTGCCTTTGCCTGCTGTTTTTGACCATTTGCTTTTGCCTGTTGGTTTTGACCTGCCTGCTTTCTGACTACGAATCTGCTTTTGTGATTTGGTACTTCAGCAAATGAACACCTTTTTGGAACCTGACTGCGTTTTGTTTGCGTTTGAGTCCTTACCTGAATTGTGACTTCTCTGTCGAATAAAAAAAAAACACCCACATATATTCTGTGTACAAAAAACAAACAGTATATCAACAGAGTCCCTCAAAGCACCCCAGACCGTAGTCATGGTGATACCTCAAGCACGCACTTCTCCGTCAAACATCTGCGAGGATGGCAGGTCTCTTGCAGCTGCCTAAGTGATTTTGCTTGAGTGGCAGCTGGTGTCCTGAATAGGTTTAACCGGAACGATGCGCGAGGCTCCTCGGAATGATGCGGATCGCCCGTCAGCATCCTTTGACATTTTCACAGGGTGCCCACGCACGCACGAACAGCACTGTAAACAAGGCCAGAGTCACAGGGCAAGGAGGGCAGGGGATTTGATGTAATGTAAAAACTGCACTGCAGACCAAACTCACTTTATCAGTCGTGCATTCAAATGGGAGTCGACACCTGCTGCCTCTGAGTTTTTTATTCCTGCGACGGACGCAGCCACGCACACAGATGGGTAAACCTGCGTAGCGGTGACTGTGACAGATCTGGAGTTTAAAGGTCAGGCAGAGGCCATCAAAACAATACATTCAGCCATCTTTTGTTACCGTTAATGCAAGTCGTCCGTCAGCCTATTGTTATTCTGACTGTTCTTTATGAATGTTGGTTTTGCGTTTGTAGTTGGTCATGTTTTTGCTGTATTATGCCATGTTAGCCATGTTAGATTCGTTCCCCTCTTCATCATTTTGTCCTCCTTTTTTGCTCTTCCCAGTTTGGAATCACCCTTTGTGCCTCTCAATTCATCACTGTGCCACCACCCGCACCTGCACAAGAATATGGACTCCTTTGATCCAATCACATCAGCCTGGGGGAGTGTTAGCCACACACCAGGCCACACAGTGCTACAGGAGAGAGCTAGAGCTGGGAAGTAGCACATCACGCAGTGACATCAGCTCCGCAGTCTGCACATAACTGGTGTAATTTTGGGATTAACTAGTACAGCACAAACCCAAAGAACCACTGCTCCTTTAAACCCTACATACTCTGGCTGAACTCTTGCTTATTCTGCAGACACAAACCTTTAACATTTTTATTACTTAAAAGTAAGACGCACAATTAAATACAAGCCTTCCTTTTTATCTTTTCCATCCAAGCTTGATGAGTGCAGCAATCATGAAAATTTACTTGCCAAAGTTAGAGAGGAAAAGCATGAAACTCATTTTCAATTGCGAATAAAAGTTAAGGACATACGTAAATTAAACCTCAGCCTATTTTTTGAATGACTGCCTGTAAATGGCTGTGTACTGTTGTTCCCGCCTACATGAACAAGCAAAGCTAGTTCAGGGTCTACATCATATTACAGCTAGGAAAGCCTGTGGGGCTGTGAGGGGCCACTGGAGTTTACACCATTCAGGGAAAAGGACTCATTACTACTCATTAACATTGTATTTAATTGGCAACTCAGCTATACTCACCATTGCTCAACAGAAGCTCCTATTGCCATGCCGAATGCCACGCAATGCCCCCCCGCCGAACTTCCTGCTGGCTTTTGTTCGCTACCGTCACTGCAACCACCACCTCCAGCCTCAAATTTCTGCTTCTATATACATCATCTTGGGCCCTTCAGATAATGTGATAACCAACATGTCAGTAAACACTCAAAGAAAATTAATGAGTTGTCCTTGTTGAAGTACTTTAAATAGTAAAATGATTGTGTATGGGAAGGGAAATGGGTTTGCTGTTCTATAGAGATAGGAAGGGGCAGCTGTATTTAATAGTATTGGGACCAGAACTTATTTTTGTTCGAGAGATTCATCATTAGCGCTCAGGAGGACTCCACCTGGGGACAGAACCCTGAGGACCTGCTTAGCCAATTACATTAATCCACAGCAAAATTCAGGTTAGGCAAAAAACAGACAAGAAAAAACCAAAAGCAGGCATCAGGAACAAACTGGGTACAAACCGTGTTTTGTAGGAAGTACACTTTTTTTGTAGCAGACCTTATTTAAGCACCTTTTAAAGTTACTTCCTGTAAAACTCAGAAAGGTACCATATATACTTATACCACAGGAAGTACCTTTAAAAGGTGTTTAAATAAGGTCTGCTGCACACACACGCATCACAGTGGGGTTGAAATGGCTGACCCTGGGCAACCATGGACAGACGGTATCCACGACAACTAATGGCTGGAGTACAGCGCAGCTTAGGGTCAGAGTCCAGAGGATCCTATAGCTTGGTTGCTGTCTGGTGACAGACCTACTCAACTGATCACTGAGCTTTTTGCAGGAGCAACTCAACGCAATGGCAAAAGGCAGATAGTGCATTTCAGTACAGCCAACAGCATTGATCGGATTTAGTCCCTCTTTACTTTTAAAATGTTTTAGTATTTTTCTTCATTAGTTATTTTTCTCATAAATATGTAAAACCAACTTCATGTTTTAAAGAAGCGCCCTGATGGAACCTCATTTACACAAATTACATACTTGATCCTCCGGTAACCTCCATCCTCAGTCGAAACATTACACAAACTCAGCACAACTGCTGGCTGTAATTGCCAATGCAGCAGGTTTGTCCTTAGATCCTTAGAGCAGCAGGTTATACACACACACACACACACACACATATAGTATGAACCATGTAGAAATTACAACCATTTCTATACATAGTCCCCCAGGTTTAACTCAAAAGTAATTGGGACAATTGGATGCTCAGCCGTTCCATGGCCAGATGTATGTTGTTCCCTCATTAGTTCATTTACAAGTGAGCATATAAAAGGTCTAGAGCTGATTTCTACTGTGGCATTTGCATTTGGAAGCTGCTGTTGTTAACCCTCAAATGAAATCCCAAAGAGCTGTCACTGCCAGTGAAGCAAGCCATCATTCAGCTGAAAAATCTAAACAAAACCATCAGAGAGATTGCAGAAAAATTAGGTGTGGCCAAATCCACTATTTGGTATATTCTTAAAAATAATTAAAACACTGGTGAGCGCAGGAACACCAAATGCCCGGAAGACCACAGAAGAAAACTATGGTGGATGACTGAAGAATTCTTTCCATGGTGAAGGAAAACCCCTTCACAACAGTTGGCCAAATGAACAACACCCTTCAGTGTATCTGTGTCAAAATAAACAATCTAGAGGAGAGTTCACCAGAATAAATACAGTGGGTTTACCACAAGATGTAAACCATTGGTAAACCTTAAGAACAGGAAGGCCATAAAAGAGTTTGCCAAAAAACATGTAAAAAAGCCTGTACAGTTCTGGAAACGGCATACTATGAACAGATGAGACGAAGATCAACTTGTACCAGAATGATGGGAAGAGAAGAGTATGGAGAAGGGCAGGAATACCTCATAATCCGAAGCACACCACCTCATCTGTGAAGCATGGTGGAGGTATGGCTGCTGGTGGAACTGGTTCTCTTGTATTTGTTGATGATGTGACTGCTGACAAAAGCAGAAGGATGAATGCTGAAGTGTTTAGGGCCATATTATCTGCTCAGATTCAGCCAAATGCTTCAGAACTCTTAACGATGCTTCTTACTGCAGACAGATAATGACCCAAAGCATACTGCAAAAGCAGCCCAAGCCTTGACTAAGACAATCACCTGACCTGAATCCAATTGAGCATGCATTTCACCTGCTGAAGAAAAACTGAGGCAAAACACCCCAGGAACAAGCAGGCACTGAAGATAGCTGCAGTGAAAGCTTGGAAGAGCATCACCAGGGAAGAAACCCAGCATCTGGTGATGTCTATGGGTTCCACACTTCAGGCAGTCACTGACTGCAAAGGATTCGAATCAAGTATTAAAAATGACGATTTTAATTATTTAGTTTAATTGATGATTATGTTAGTATGTCCAGTTACTTTTGAGCCCTTAAAATTGGGGAATTATGTATAGAAATGGTTGTAATTACTACACGGTTCATACTGTATTTTAGAAAAAACCCTTAAATTAAAACTGACAGGCTACACTTTCTGCACAACTACATTGTTTCATTTCAAATCCATTTAGGTGGCATACAGAGCCAAATGATGACAATTCTATCACTGTCAAATACTTATGGACCTGACAGTACAAAAACAATGTTCAACGAAAGGGCACAAGCCTGGAAGAAGCATTCTAATTATGCCATTCTAGTTCTGAACTCTGATACAAAAAGGTCACCATTAAACCAAAACTCTATCACACTTCTCATTGATAAAGAGCTAAATACTACCGTGATTAGGCAAAAGGACATGCCTTAGCACTATCGCAGGGCTATTAGTAAGGATAACTGCTTAGATATCACAGCCAGCCCAGGGTGCAATAAAGGGTTTGATAATGAGGGGGCTGAGTCATTTTGATGAGGTCACCCCGTTTTCGTTTTGAGTCATCACATTCGTTTTGTATGAGCGAGCAGACACAGAGTCTCGCTACCTTTTCTGAGCTGTGTTTGGGGTGCATCTATAAATTCATTTATAAAATACACTTAAAAAAATGTACACTTGTACATTTTCTCTTTAAAATGTATTTTCTGTGAAGCAACAACGTGTAAAGTTCATTTATTTAGTCATTGCTAGATATTAAATCAAGTGCCAAATGTTTACTTTGGAAAATAACTCTTTCATGTGAGGTACTTTACATCAGCAAACCATCAATTATTGTGTAAATATGAACCTTCAAACAAACAGAGACATTTTTGTTAATTTTTAATGAGTACTCATACATTTGACAGTCTCGATATTGATATAGAACAATCTCTGTGACGTATGGGAGGACAACTTAGGTATCAAAGAGGAAAATGAAGAAGCCATTCTTTCACGTAATATATACTTTTTGTGGACATGCCACCTATCCCACAAGTAAAAAGAAACCACCAAACATGACATTTTTCAATGATTTCGTATGATTTCTTATCACTGGGCATATATTTGGCAGGCTTTATTAAGGCAGAGGGGACAATGTGTGGATATTGGACCAGATATTAGAATTTAGAGCACAGTGAAAAAGCCCTTTCATTTGCATTTCGCACCCATACCGCCTGGCCCCACTGTCAATACACATCTCAAAACGCAACACAAAATCCTAACTTTCCCTAAATTCATTGGACATTGCCAGAAAAGAGGGCACAGACTTGCCCTCAGTGTACATATACATCAAGTTAAACTCTATAAATGCAATATATAGCGATTTGGAAGGTGAAAAGGTTTTAATAAGCAAACATGGTTTCTCAAAAATATTCTCAAAATATCTAAGCTTCTGAAACTCACGACTTCAGCCACACATAGAAAAGGCGGCTGCATATTTATTTAATGCACTCTCATTATTTTTTCAAAAGCAGAGACCATTGTTTTGGTGCTTTAAATTTCATGGCTTAATGTTTGTCAGCGAAATAAGTGCCCTCCAAATGGTACCCTCCAAGAGTTCAGAGGGACAAAACCCAAAATACTTTTATTACCTTTATTGTTCCATCACATAGGTAGTAGTCACTACACTACACAAAATTAAGCAGTCGAGGGTAAAATGGGAACACTAGTTGATTTCTGACAGAATGACCCGTATGTATTTTTATATATCATATAGTATAGCATTTTTGTTTTTATTTCGTACTTGACTTCATGTTTCATTATGTACCTTTCAGTGTAATAGTGAGTTGCACAAACTCGAATTCCAGCTGTTTTCATGTGTCTCCCTCTCATGCAGAAACATGAGCGTCTTCTTGCACATCAGATACGCTCTGGAGCTCCAGGGTAACTGGAGGTGTCAGAAACACGTCCTGCAGCACCAGGGGAGGAGAGGGGTGGTGGGCGGGGGTGGGGGGGAACGCATTCACACTCCGCAGCAACCTTCAAGACCGTCAATGTGAAATTAAAAAAACAACAATGAAAAAGGAAGCAGAAAAATGTAAACGTGGGGAGCAGACCGGAGAGGGAGGGCCAGCTTTGGTCTTTGGGACGGGCAGGGTGTGAACATATATCTGTTTGGAGAACACTGCGCCCCTGTCCTTGAACCCTTTCTTGCGTTCACACATCGGTGAGTGCTGTGCTCTTCGCGCGGTCACAATCACCCTCGTGTTAGAAGTGAAAATCTCAAAAGAGAAGCAAGTCCGCCGCTGAACAAGGGCGCCTCCAGGCATGGTCATGCCCCCTTCCTTCTCCGTTATCGTACCAACCATGAATTTCATTATGGTTCACATGCGGATTGGCCACCTAACGCAATGAACGGCATTAGAAGCGGCCGTGAAGCATGGCTGGGTTGATAAGCACGGCCTTTTCTTTCGTGTGGTGTCATCGGCACCCGTTTATACTCATTAGCTAATCCCTGGGCAACACCTGCCCAACCTGAACGACCAGCAGTCAGCAGTCAGGACAAAACACATAAACGGCTGTTTAGATCCTCCTCCCTTGACGGTGAGGGACAGGACGTGAATGACGTGGGAATGGGAGGTGTGACTATGCAGAGAGGGGTGCGGATGGGTGCAGGAGAGGGGAGAGAGGGGACTGGACGGGTGGGGGGGGAGCGTGGTATTGTAGGAGACGGACGGACAGCTCCTGTATCTCCCTAAGAGGAGGAAAATCCTCCCTCATTTTTCTGCTTCAGGTTGTGACAAAAACAAAACCACAGCAGTTGCGTTTTACTCTAGATCTACACATTTGATAGACTAAAACAGGTAAAAAGGAAAGGTGGAAATGTCCAAATATATATATCTGGGTTACTGTTTAGATTCAATGACTCGATGATCTGACAGGGCGTGAATGACGTGGGAATGGGAGGTGTGACTATGCAGAGAGGGGTGTGGGTGTAGGTCTCCCCATAGGGGAGAAGGGAGAGAGGGGACTGGACGGGGTGGGGGGGGGGCGTGGTATTGTAGGAGACGGACGGAGGGCTAAAAACAAGAAAACCAGAGCAATTGCGTTTTACTCTGGATCTACACATTTGATAGACTAAAACAGGTACAAAGGAAAGGTGGAAATGTCCAGATATTTATATATAAGCATTGAGAATGCTTAATTTTTGGGTTATTATTATTACATTAAAGGGGGGGAGGGGTTACTGTTTAGATTCAGTGACTCGATGATCGGGACTCCACTGGCTGTGAAGAGGGAAACACTCGTAATTGACTCAAATGAAGTCAATGATTCATTTCAAACCATCACTGGTGGTACCAAAAGTAGCAGCAGTCATAATCACTAGACAGAGAGACTGGGAAAGCTTTTCAATTGCTATTCACCAAGGAGTTTCAGGGTGACATACCATTTTCTTGAAGGTTGTAACATTCTGGCTACGCTGTCCTAGAACTGCCTTCTACCACCCCTTTCCCCTCTCACCCAGTTTGCACTTACCATAATTCATAAGTAAACAGAGAAAGACAGCAGCACTTCAACAGATTTCAGCTTTCTGACATGTGTATAGGAGTCATTTACACTGGGGGTACTGTCATGGCCCATTTCGTCCCCTTTTTGAAAGCCTTTCGTTAGCTGAACCCGTTGTTGTCCCCAATCACTTTTCAAAACAAACTGATGCCCATGTATATGCAGCAGTAGGCATTCGCCTCAAGTCAACCTTACAGTCATTGATACAGAAAAATTCTTTCTTTGTGTTTACACATTATTATTTATACATTTTGAATATTGCACCACTTCAGTGATTTAAGAGCCAAGCCTTCGTCTTCACTCCTGCTGGGAGTATGTAGCATGCTTGTAATTCATATTTAAAAACTAATATTGTTGAGAGCAAGGCAAACTTTTGCTTCATTTCTGAGAGAACATTTATTAAAATAGGGAGCTGTACTCAGGACCACAATTTATACCAAGAGAGACACTGTGAGAAAGGTATGTGACCGTTCTTCAAATCCAACTGTGAATTATAATCCTGAGTTACATGAAATGGCTACAGAATGTGTAGCAGGTATAGGTGCTAGCAAATTGACAGCATTCTTCAAAGATGAAAAGATGTCTTCATTATGTAAAAGAAAACAGCTTCAAACATGACATATACAAAAAGAGATTTGCATGACACGAAAGTTGAGTCCATTTTTTCTCCATTCATTTTAGTTTGAGGCAAAGCGTTCTCCAGGGAAACACTAATACCCGGATTAACCAAGGCTAAATAAATGATCAAACACACAAAAAAATTAATAAATAAAAATCACAAAAGACAGCGATCAAACAAAGTACTGCAATCCTTTTGAGACTCACGTTCAACTGAGACATCAGCAGATTTGAGTTCATAACAGCAAATATGCCATAAATCATACAATACGCAAAGAAGATCTTTATTGAACACAACTGTAAAATATCATTTTTTTCTTTATTTATTTTGTCATAAGTTGCAAGGATGTCACTTTAAGAAAAACGTTGAAAGAACGCTACAGAATAAAGCAAAAATGAATCCTCTGTGTTTTATTTTTTTATATATATAATTTAAATTTCATCATTGATATTTTAGTAGGTAACAATATATTATGTTTTATTTCATTTATTTTTATATTGTGCTTTTTGTATGAAGACATTTTTTAACAGAAGATTTTAAAAGTAAAATAACCAAATTGATTTGCATATAATTTTCTGTTTGTTTTAATATTTTCACAATGCAAGGGAATTTAAAAAAAAAAGACGGTATTCTTGAAAGAAATTAAAAAGTCCAGAGTCAGATCATTTACATATAAAGAAATAAATCCTACACTGTCATAACCAATATTGTCAGTATTTTTCTTTTCTTCATTTTTACAATAATTTAAAAAAAAAAAACAGGTGGTTAAGGATACAAATTGTCTCAGGTAGTTCCAAAGTCAGTATGTAGAGTTCATGTAAAAGCTCTTGCCAAAATAATATATATATTTTTTTTATTAGATACAGATTGAAAAGGCAGGGAGACTTTTATTTAATCCGGTATGCAGTATTTCAGGTCACCTACCAGGGAAAAAGTGTCTATGCACTGCAAACCAGTGTTGCTGTCACTGTTGATTTAAGCCTTGTATATATTGTTTTTATCATTTTATTCATTTATTCAGTTGTTTTTGCACGTCCGGTGCTCCCTTGAGTAATGGGGGAGGTTACATTTGAAACCAGGAGTAGGGCCGACCAGATACAAACTGGTTTTCCGTTTTGGGTCACTCCTTCATGTCAGTTTCATCACCGAATTCCGCCTCCCATCGCTGGTTCCTCTTGCGTCGTCTCCTAGGGAACATTGTCACTTGATTTCCCAGAAGCCACTGTGTTTCTCCAGGATGACGATTCGTCCAGAGTAGAGTAAATGCCGAGGGTAGCCCTCTGATGTATCTGTTTGAAGTCTTTTCTTCGCTCGTGGTCATTCACTCGCAGACAGTGCTCGGTACGTTTCTTTATCGTTATGCTTCATCTCAGGTATCGATGCTAGCCTTCAACCCCGCAACTGCTGTGGGCAAAGAACTGGGTGCGGAACGCTCCACTGATCGTGACAGAAGCATGGCGCAATGTGCTGTGTATTTGCTCTCTAGCTCACAGTTGGTGTTGACCTGAAGGCACTTGGTTCTATGGCAGATAGTGGTTTCCACTCTTCGGCTGGGCCGTTTTTTTTTTTTTTTTGTTCGTTTTTCATTTCGCGATTTCAGCGCAGAATCGGAACAACCACCTTTCCACGACTCGCAAGCGACCTTCCGGGCGGAACGTTGAGGCGGCCCGGGCACGCGTGGCTCTGGAGGGATGGGGGAGGGAGGGAAGGGTGGTGGCGTCCGGCGGGAGGGAGGAGAGAAAAAGGCCGACGCCTCGCTTCTGTATTCATTGTTTTTTTTTTTGTTTGTTTAGCAGAGCTGAAGAGAAATGTGAGTGTGCTCTGCATGGGATATGCTGGGATGCTGGGGGAAGGGCAGTGATGCGGTTGTGCACATGGGAAATAAAGGTAACAGGACAGCTAAAGGAAAGCCTGGCTTTTGGAACTACTGGGTGGGAATGCTAATTTGTTCTTGAAAAAAATGCCCTTGGGCATGTGTGTGTGTTTGTGTGTGTATCTTTGGGGGAGTGGGCTAGGCATGGGTCAAGACAGTAATTGCTGCCATTCCTCAGGGCTGTGGTTTTGTCTGGTTTTTCTCCCATTCATCTTTTAAAATGCAATCAACATAGGTATATATATATATATATCTCTATATATATATGTATGCAACAAAAGATTTTAAAAATCCAATGATAAAAAGAATGAAGTCTTAGCCAAGATCCTTGTGCTTTATGCTTTAAGGATGAAAAATACTCTTCCTTTCAGACTCTTTTTTTTCTTTCCAGTTCAAAGATCACCACTTCTGAACCCCAGACAGTAAAGCACTCCTCAAGTCTACACTCAGAGGCAAACTAAAAAGAAACTGTAATTGAAATATTTAATTCTTCACTTTTACTTTCTGTGTAATTATTATGTTTCCTTTCGCTCCATGGAGAGCCTTCGAGGCTCTCTGTCCTTGGTCATTTCGATTCGGGAATCTTTGGTAATTACACGTCGAAAGTTGGAGTGCGCCCCGCTCCCCCTTTGCTGCCGTTGCCTGGTCGACTGTTCCGTTGCCCCTGCCAACGGGAGGTCACCTCCGCTGGCTGAAGAGAGCCAGAAGCAAGGTGAAGCATAGCCGCCATATATGGTCTGTTGTGGGAGGAGCCAAGGCCCTCAGATCTAGAGGTGGGTGGTGATAAAAGGGCAAGAATGAGAAAAAGAAGATTAGGATCTTTCACAGATAGGAACAAGATCTTATTTTCCAGCGAGATGTTTCTACTTACTATTGGGTGGAGGGTCTCTACATTCCCCTTCCTCAAGGGTGACATCATCAATGGCTATATCCCCTTCAATCCCTGGGCCTCGAATACCTTCAAACACCATCTGCACAAAAGAACACACATTTAGATCTCACTGTTATTATAAACGTTCAGCTGTTACCAGCCTCCATGCAAGGTGCTGCAGTAGGCAAAGTGGTGAAACTACGGTGAAGGAGGTACGCAAGCTGTGGGATTTTTATTTGTGCGATGTCTGACTCACACAGATAAAAGCAATGAACCTGAAGCAAATCGTGTCTGCTCTGACTTAAGGGAGGATGCAGCTTCAAGCATTATAGGGCTCCTCCACACTAATACATGTTTATTTTGATCACTGTATGTCAGATGGTCACCAAATTCCATAGAAAAGATTTGTCTTTGATTATTTCTCTTGCACTTTCTTCTGTATATTGAATTTGGAGTAAAAATCTGAAGCAAAAATCAAACAAGCTTCAAAAGGCAGAATGACGGACTGAGTGGTCGTTTCTGTCCATGTAAAGTTATTGCATGATGACAAATAAGCACATTACAAGCTTGGACACTACAGAAGCTATGAATGTGGATCCATAATTTTGGGGGGGTGAGTGATTGAACTGATAATGAGGAACTGTATGACTCAATTTTTATGTTCAATATGATCCTCTACACCCCCCCTCCCAAACCCACACCTTCCCCCTGGTGAGAAGACACCCCCACTTTTGCTACACTCAGCAGAACCCACAAAAATACAATCGATACGCTTGACTGAGAATCCTGCCTCCGATTGGTCTTACAGCCTGAGAGGGCCGAGGAGCACACGGGCACGTCTGTAGAGACGGAGCAGGGGGTCCGCAGCCTACCGGAGCTAATAAAATATTTAATCTCTCTTCATATTATTGGTGGATGCGTGGCACTGGCTTGAACCTGCACTTCATTTTTTTTAGCCCGTTGTTTTCTGCACTTTGGTACTTGGGCCTGCAACATCATCAGTTCTGAGAGAAGAGCACAAGCTTGCACATCCTTGACTGAAACAGATGAAGCCAAACACTTCTTTAATAACCAACCAACCAACTTCCTACCCTATCCAAATATTTTTCCCCTTTTGTTATAACCAGGTGACATTCGACTGAGAGCCATTATTCTGTGTCATTCATGGGACAGCTAATACGTCACATTATACGTTATGTATAACTATCGTTTTCTTCCCCAACTAACACACATATCTATATTGAATATATGCTCAAATGAATGAAATAGCATGTAATCATTCTGTTCCAATATTTTCATGTCTCAAACTCCCACAATTAAATCCACAAGATGCAACTGATAGGAAATACTGGACTACATTAAAATGCAGTAGTAAAGACGCCATGGATTTTAAAAGACAAGTTTAAAAGACAATCGATTGAGGGAAATCAGATCGAGTCACAAAATCACGCTGCCTTTAAAGGAATCGTTATGTTCATACCTTAATATGAGTCATGACAACGTATTTGACCCTTATTTAAATGCAAAAGCCTGTTGACGGACGGACCTCTGTCAGTTTACGAGCACGATGTCCATCTTACCTGCGAGAGTACACACAGGTACCTTCACTCACCTGGAATGAGGTTGTTGGGTGGATGCTAACTTTAGCCTGTCGCCAACGCTCTCCCTGGTTGCCGCTAAGTGACCACACAGGACTCTCGGACGAGGTCTGGCCTTTCTGTCGTAAAAAAGCATTCAGAGTCCCTGCAGGGGAAAAGCACAAATTCAGAGGTGCTGCATAATGAAAATGGTACAATGAAAAACAGTGGGAAAAAGAATTTATGATTAGAAATGTATTTTTTGACTGTTTTTGCTGTTAAACCATTTGATTAAAAACTCTTCAACAGAGCTGTGATTAAAAAAACTGCTTTCTTGACCATTGCTGGGATAAGAATGGTTATTTCATGAATCAAATAAATGATCAAGGAGGAAATTCTGAAACATGTAGCGGATTGATGAAAGATATAAAACATATATATGTATATAAACATATACATATAAAAAGATAACTGTGTTCACATGTCATAACCAGTGTCATCTGCATACACGATTTATAAGAACGACTTAACCGTGTTGACGTTGACGGAGGCCCTTGATGGAGGGCACTTGGCATACCATAAGGTCATCTCAAGACAGTATACATAATGAGCTGAAAAAGATGTATTTGTAAGCAGAAGAGGAATAATATGAAATAAACACATCAGCAGCAGCTAAAATGGCGAACCGTCCCTGCACTGTTGACCGGAACGTTCTGTCACTGGAATTCAAGTTTCATCTGAATTCAACTGCGGACACAGTTCCTCCCTACAAAGAAATAACGCCTTGGTTTGTAGTCTCCCTGGTGATAAAGTGTTTCACACTTTCGTCATCAAAAGATTGCGTCTGGCTGCACAGAGAAGCCTTCCCCTGCCAAAAAACAGAAAATCTTCATATTATATCCTACAACAGCATGAGTGACAGCAGTTGCAGCATATATCTAAAGTATGATACATAGGTCTTATATATATATAGACATATCAATCTGCAATGGACGTAACTCTGAATGATTATTTGGACTCAACACAGCTTCTGCCCATATGTCTAAACCCAAAATCGAACAGCTCAGTCCGAGACAAATCCAGCCAGAATAAAATCCCAATTGTTAACCACATTTTTATTTCTTAGAAAACGAGACAGTGCGCCGATTTTGCTGCACTTTTAAGTGCAGTCAGCGAGAACATTTTCTGAGGTATCTCGTTTTGTGTTCTAGGACACAAAATAGCTCTCATAAGATTAGGTTTGTGCTAATATTAGAAAGCCGTTTGCAGAAGATGAGGCCAATTATCACAAAAACACCAAAAAAAAACCCTGTCAATGGCAGCCTTGCTTCTAGTGAGCAAAGCAGACCTGAAGGCTGAATTGTACACAATTGCTTTACTCTGATCCTCCTGCAGCCGGGATGTAGTCGCACATGGAGGAATAGCAAAGTGAACATTCCGGAATCAGATGCAAGCCTCACGGAATGGAGCCGAGGTTAGGCGCGGGTCCCTTGGGAAAACCTTCGCCTTTGCGCAAAGGCTCGATCACTCGACAACAAAGGGAGACGCGGTAAACACATGCGTATTGTTCCTCAACAGAGATCCAACATGTATGGAGTTCGTGGGGGTTGCCTAGCTACTTCTCTTCCTCGCGGATGCGCTTAATTGTCTACCGGATTGTCGACACGTTTTGTATCTTGTGCAATGCAAATTAGGGAAGACAAACAAACACAGCAAATGAACGATCACACCCAGCAAACTTAATTTAACCTTTTAAGAGTAAGGATTTGCACTCAGTACAAGAGAGCTGACACCTGTAAATGCAGATTCTATGGATTGGTCAGCACGGACCAATCCATAGAACTGATTTTACCTTCGCTACAAGGAGCACACAAAAGCGTGTTGACGTTAGAGGCTCCAGTGAAAGACAGTCAGGCTCCACCGACTGACGGTCGAGCGTTTCGGCCTCCAGTCTATTCCATGCACGTCAGGCATCAGAACGGCGCGCAACACCATAATCAAAGGAAGAACCACCTCAGCAAACAGATGCGTGACACTGTGGCACAAGGTAGAGGGTTTCCTTTGATCGGATATCTCCCATTGGGGACTGACAACAGTCACCCAGAGGATCGGGGTTTGACGCCTCTGTCTCTGCCTGGGTCAAATGGATTCGAGAGGCAGGGCTATGCAGCCATAAGGTAAGGTTAAAGGTCATACAGGGCTATGATGGCACTCCAGTGAATGCTGCTTGTCTGGGGGAAGACACGGTCATGACGAGAAAGAGTCAGGGGGAAACATCTTTCCAGAGATGGCAGCTTTCCTGTTTCCCTATTGTTACGGACAGGCTATTTCTTTTAAGATCAGGACATTACCCCTTTATTATCATCATTATTATTAATTTGATTATTTTCTTTGTGTGTTTTAGAATTAGTGGGTCCATAATATATTTTGGCTTGCTTGCAGTGTGAGGATGGAATGACAGTTGATGATGTTTAATTGAAGTGAAAGTGGTTTGGTCCATGACCCAGTGATGTGATGGGGCCAGAAGAATCTATTTCCGGTGGGGTTTTGGGTGCCAACAGGGCTGCTGACGTTGGACACTGCAGAGTTTGGATGCCGCTCTCCTACAAACCTTTTCGGAATCGCTACCATTTGCAACTATTGTTTATTCTGAAATCGGGTTTAAACCGTGTATTACTTTAATCGTCAATTATGTAAAGCATTAAACAAACGAATAAACCACTGCCGAAAGACTGTGGACCTCTTTGAAAACCGACTGAACGAGCTCACAGCAAGTGAGCCAGCGAACCCCCAAACATCTTCGCAAATCAAAAGCCAGACTGTTCCCCACAGGGCGGTGGTACACGAGGAGCTACAGTGGTTCCCTCCAGCTTTTGGAGTAACAGCGATTTTTTTATTGTACATGCAAGCAAGCCGGAAGTGTTTTCAGCTGCACCTGAACCCTGGGAATATTCTCTCCAGAGATACGTTCATTGTCCTTTTAGACAATGCTGTCATGTAAAATATTGATTGGTAGAAATTGATTAATATTATTTGGCTTGCGATATCTCTGCCCAGGGAGGCCATGACACTATACTGAATTAAAAAGGTCTTTCGTTTGTTTAATGGCACAAAATTTTATCCTTTTCTTTTTGTCCACTCGGTGTACTTGTATTCGTAGACTCGTCCCATCACTGCTGCAACCCCCCCCCAGTGCACTCTGCTAGCCTCTTTCCGTTGTTTCCATGAGCTGTGCCGTCATTTTGCTGGAGGCGCACAGCTCCGTGCATCGCAGCCACAGGAGGCCAGCAAGCGCACCATCATCCGTGTACAGGCTACATCCCGTCAACTGTTACCCCCCTCCCCTTGGCTATGCCATGGACGATCGCGCAGGAATCCCGGTTTCAGTCGGGAACAGATGGGTCAGGAATCGTTTCTGAATAGTTTGCCTGATCAGCTGCAGCAGTTACGACGGTTCATTATAATTATTCCAACCACATTCCACTGTGAAACCCGACAACGACCTTGATGGTAAGTATGTTGTTTCAGTAGAAAACATTTTCAGTGGTAGGTTTGGAAGAATTTGTTATTGAAATGGGGTAGAGACAAGGATATGGTGTGCTGGTTTTGGGCTTGCAGTCCTAAGGGGGAAAGGAGTGGAGCTGTTCTCAGAGGAGAAGAGGACCCCCTGTAGGAAGAAAAATATGGTGAGGAAAAGGTGGTGATGGGGAGGAGGTGGAATGGCGGAAATGCAAAACTTATACTTATACGTAAGGAGACCGGAAATGATTGAAGGGCTTGTCTGAAAATGATTCTCCCAAACTTTGCTATAACAAACTGCATTTGTAATAAAACACCGGGAGCATACACACAGTCTGAGGGTGTTTCGTTTTACCCTGCCTCAAAGAGAATGCACGTCAGACATTAGCACTGGCTGGTGAATCTTGCTCTATTGCCTGTATACGGTATGCTGCATTTTCTTTGGTTTTCAAATATCACTCAGTGTTTGTACCTAGTCCAGGATGATTGGTGAAAAGGCAAAAATCAATTACATGAAAATACACAGCCCAGTGCAGTTACACGGCTTAAGAGTACACATATGGTTATATTATAGATTCAGTTTTTGAATGAGGTGTATAATTACTTGTGTGGTTACTTCTGCTTCAGTTTTGGAATAAATTAGGGAGAGCGTACATAAATATTCTCTGCACCTCTACATCATTCAGGATCATTAAAACGACGAGCATGCCGGGAAGCGGCAAGAGTCACATCAAAATGAAAATATAATAAGCTGGCGCTTATGTAATCGGTTATTAAACTAAAGAAGCAAAGTCCGGCCCAGCTCACCTAATGAAGGTCACTGCCCACACAGGGGTCAAAGGTCACCACAGAGGTCTCTTCTGTGTTTGCAAGCATCCGTCTCAGTTATTGTTATTGCCCACCGTGGACAAGGCAAAAACCCGTACTGTTTTAGTGCTGTAATATCCAGCAGTACGAAAGGGTAATATGTTAAAAAAATTGAAGCTGGCTGGCTCTGAGGAAGGCTGTCTGCTGAGTACATGAATAATAAAGGAAATCTGCTTACTGTACGAATAGCAGAAAGTACAGCCAATTTCGCATGCATGACTCCATCCCCTGTGTCCTGAACAAAAATATTTTGACATTCCTATATATATATATATATATATATATATATACAAACACACTCTATGCACTGTAATATAGACCATTACATAAACTGACATTCCAATGTTAAAAATAGATTTTATTCAGTTCACTTGATGGAAATTGTCATAGATAAAGACCCTATTGATCAGGAGAGCTCATTAATATTAATTCACATAATCTCAACCATTGTAGTATAGCATGTGACTGAAATGGTAGTCACGGCAACCGAGAAGAAGCCCATAATCACGTAGGAAGGTCTTTGTAACATGTGCATGCTATACTGAGTCAATTATATCTGGTATGTTAAAATACAAATCTGATCTACATTTCTGGTTTATTATACCAAGAGCTCCCCCGGGGCCTGAATCTGGAGATTTGTGCACTCGTGGGTCTACTGTACTTTGAATATATATGAAAGAATAACAAATCCATAAAACAAGGTGTCATGGTCACCCTATTTTCAAAATACATACTGGAAATATTTCCTAAAAACCACGACCAAAATGTACATGGATGGGCAATATAGCTATAATACTGTAGAACAACTGATAAATTACATTCATGTTTTCTCCAGTGCAAGTGAAGCAATTTCCGACATGTACCCAAAGTAAAATTCTCACGTCTGTTTGCATGAAATTTGAAGTACCCAGTGAGTCCAAGGCTAAACAGTGCGCCTTTAATGAGCTTGACTGCATGATGAATATGAAGATTAATTATATATGAGCTGAATATAAAGCTCAATTATAAACAGGTGCTGCACAGGTCAAAAGCTGCTCTGTGGTTCCAATGGTTAACGCTGTGGTTGCTCTTGAGCATGTGCCTGTCGACTGTATGCTGTCCGAACAAGAGGACGGGCGCTTGCTTACCGATGTGCTTCCCGTACATGTGGTAGTAGAAACTGAAGCAGTA
Source organism: Albula goreensis (assembly GCA_022829145.1). Taxonomy (NCBI): domain Eukaryota; kingdom Metazoa; phylum Chordata; class Actinopteri; order Albuliformes; family Albulidae; genus Albula; species Albula goreensis. Next base: position 31,716,585 of record CM040747.1, read on the forward strand.
GGCGTGGCCGGCTGGCCCGTATGGGTTTCTGGGGGCCACGTTGAAAGTGGGGCTCAGCAGCCGCGCCTGATCCCCCTCCACGCGGGGCCTGGAGGTCTCGATGTACATGTAGAAACCTGCGAGAGAAAACGCACCTCATGTTGCATTACAGATGGAGAGTGGAGCTACCCCTGCCCATACTACTACGGTTAAAGCATTGAATGGAAACAGTGTGACTTTTTGCATTGTAGATACATAATAATCTAACCACATTCTATGAGCTTGTCCTCATTCTATCCTCCTACAGATACCACCCGCCATGGACTCAAACTGAAGGACAATTAATATAATTTGCAGCTGGGAATTTCAAAGTTGTAAGCTCACCGTAACATTTTATTATACACTACAATACTTATTAGAAGGGGTGTAACGGTACACAGAAGTCATGGTTCAGTTCACACCATGGTTGGACATCATGGTTCGGTACAAGTTTGGTACAATGGGGGTGAACAACGGCGACACATCGTCCTCGTCCAAGCCACCACTCGCTCTCCTTTGCCGTTGTAGTTCAATGGGAAAGAATGAAGCAGGCCAGTCTTCTGGCTCCTGTGTGTCATTTGCACTTGCCATGGTGTGACTGACTCATTCGGACACCAGTCAGCTTGAGCTAAGCTCAGTATGGTATGTTGATAACTTGCTAACGGCTTGCAGTTTAAGGTTTCTGGGTGGAACTTAGACTAGTGGAATTTGGTTCCACATTACGTTCATCAACCTTTGCATGTAGGCAACCATGTATTCTCTGTATGACTGCATGCACTGAACCATAACATCCGTACCGAGATGGTTCCAGACAAATACACGTACCGGTACACCCGTACTTATTAGTCATCTCATAGAACAGCATATGCAATACTGTAATTGTCTTTTGACACTGTATGGTCTGTGCTTTTCTAATGTCTTAAAAGTGATTTAACATTTAATAATTTCTGTTTGAATGTGAGGGACTTAAACACCTAACAAATTCCTGAAAAAGGTAATAATGGTGTGTAGACCTTGGACTTGCTTGTTTGTTTTCCCATAGATCATTTTTAAGGAAGCTTCCCACCCACTGGTGGTACGTGTTTGTTAACAGTTTTTATCGTTAAAGTAATTTCTTCTTCTTCATAACTTCAGGCCAATCCCACAATCCCGTTTATCAATTAAGGGGCAGGAGCAATATCACTTGTTTCGTTTTTACTGAACTGGTTGCCAGTTCAAGCACTAAACTACTGCGCTACACCAGGGTACAACAGGACTGCTTGCTGATCCCTGTTTGGCCAGAGGTGGCGCCAGTGAGGACAGATACACTTTTTTACTTTTGACTATAACTGTCTCTCTCCCATGCTCAGTGCTACGGTCAGTTATGCTTCACCTCACTGGATTCCTGCTCACAGTCAGCACTGGCACATTCCCAACTACTTTAAATAATTTATTCTTTATTTATTTGGCAGGCATTTTCCAGAGTGACAAGTCTTGGCTTCTCTTTCATTAGTGGCCTCACCAACGCTGCCAAAATTAAATTAGCGAGTGTCACATTTGAGAAGGGAGGACACTGCTTTGTAGTAGGAGGAAAAAATCATTACATTCTTCCTGATGACACTTATAAAACAGGTTTTAGAGGTGAGGCATTAACAAAGTGGAACAAACCAATCCAAGGTCAGGCGTACTATGGAGGGAACATAAGTTAAACTTCATGCAAAATAGCAATAGAACACCAACTCAAGAACTCGATACCTTCCTCCAATACTGATAAAAACTTAATGCTACCACATTGGCAGATTGCAAAAAAACAAGAACTGACCATTTTATATACCTGACATAAAAACAGAACTCAACCTTTACTTTTTCCCTTATTTACCAAAATGTTAATGGTCCTTGACTTCAATTAAAAAATGAGCAGTGGCAAAGTTCAGGATGATGTGATTTGGAATTGAGGTGAAGCGATATTTAGAGCACCCACCATCACTTCCTGCTTTTAAAAGGACACAGCGTAATCACTTTAGCCTTTCAGTCCCACAACAAAGCCACCAATTAACTTACAGATATTTAAAAGGGTCTTGCTGAAATTCCGATTCAGTGCTGAAGCCGTGAGAGTCAGGCCGACTCTTGTCCTCTCTCTCTCTCTCTCTGCCTTCCTCTTCACCCTCTCCAGCTCGCTCCTCACCCCACTCTCAGTCCTTCCGTCTCCCTCACACTCTCTCTCCTTCCACTTCTCTGTCTCCTTCTCTCTCTCCTTGCCTCTCTCTCCCCCACCCCCTTACCCTCAGGTAGCTGTAAAGTCCCCTGCAGTATCAGAGTCCATATTCCGTTGCCCTCGGCCTTTTTAATGAACAGGACAGGAAGATGTCCCCATGGTGATATAAATGTCAGGGCAGAGCCTATACCAGCATGCTCACTCTTTCTGATACATCGTTCTGCTTTTCACATAATGACCACTGGTAAAAGCAGGCTTGCGACAGTATGCACAGTGCGCACCCATACAGACAGGCTGTGTGTCAGCATCTCGGGGAATTTATACATGTGTGCATTTAAAAGACGCTTTCGGCGTAATTACAGCACGGCAGATGCTGACTCCGGGCCACAGCCCGGCGCAGTCACGCGAGCAGCCTTGCCCGCAGAGGTGGGCGCCGCGGCAACCGTTGACATTCCGGAGGAAAACGCCAAGGTCAGGTCTAGAGTCCTCCGCACATGGGCAGCCTTTCCCATAGTGCTCGGGGGCACAAGCTCTCTACTGGGTGGCTCCTTCCACGAGGGCCAATCGTTTGCTGTCTGCTTATGACATCATATCGCCTTATAAAGCGGCTGCGCGGCGAGCGATAACGTTCTTGCGCTGGTGAGAGCTTATTTGTATTCAGCATTTTTCCTGCTGCATCTCATGCTTTCAGGAGGCAAAGGATCGGAGGCAGGTAACAATGGCTACATCTGTTCCACCACAGACAGAGAGAGAGACAAGAAAAGGGAGGGAGAGACACCGATGGAGAAAGACGGAGACAGTGGGAGGGCGAAGCTATGATGGGGGAGGAAGTATGGAAAAATATGAGTGGGTTAGAAAATTTGAGAGAAAAAAAGAGAGGAAAAACAAACAGAAAGGGAAACAGAGAGAGAGAGAACAGTGTACTGAGCGAGAAATGGATGTCTGTAGTTTCCCCACTCGGTGTATGCGGGGCTCACCCTGTTTGGACCCGGTCCGGTCACTGCTGGGCCCGGTGTTGGGGGTGTACTTGGTGTCGCGGGTGGCGGCGCTGTGCCGCGTCCAGTTGAAGTCGTCGTTCTTCTCCTGGGTGAACATGCAGATCGGCTCCTCTTCAAAGCTGCACTGGAACTCTCCTGCAGGTTCAGAGACAAGCACAGCAATGTCGCACAGCGGTCCATCTGCAAACTTTATGTAACTTTAATTATATTTGGTTTCATCTTGATCCTAACTAAATAAAGAAAAAAAACATACACAAAACTAATAAATAAATGAAACATCTAGTGTGTTACTTGTCTATTTTACAAATATATTGGCTGTAGGGGACAAGAAGCCTTTTTTCCTTTGCACAATGCTAGCACCAAGAGCCACCGATTCAGCCATGGCAACTGCTGAAGCTAAGCTGACATGTGCTTGCATGGACAGTAGACCTCATGGGGTAAGCTAGTTTTTAGCCGCAGGCTTTTCTATCACTGTCCACCAATAACACCTCATAGACTGACAGAGAAAGTTCACCTCCCTCTCAGCACTATGCCTACAACTATAAGAGAAGGCCTAAGTGGCAAGTTAAGAAGCAGACACCATCACATCTCAGGTGAGATCGTTTCTATCCTCTGTAATGGCTTTAGATCAATATATCATGTGTGTGGTTTGTATAACATTGTATGGTTTTCATTTGTTGTTTGCAATTACGCCATGTTACTTGGGATTAGGTCATGCCTCTTTGAAACAAGAAAGTAGCCAAAAGTTACTCGGAACTGTGTCATTAATCCGAGCCTGATGTTCCACCTATTTCCTATCGTATCATTTTCACATTTCGTCTTCACGATCTAGGGGCTATTTTCCACCTGCAAAGAGAATACGAGTCCCTCTCTCGTGCACCCTGGCGCTACTGCAAGAAACTCATTCGCACCTCTGCGGCCGGCACGGCAGGCCGGTGCAATTCGCAGCTCAGCGGTGTCTGCTTCTGCTGTCTGCGTAAGCTTCGGCCAGGGCTACAGTCCAGTCCACACCCTGCGCTCACAGCTCCGCTATTAGAAAAGACCTCTGCTGGCTACCGATCGAACCCTGAATAGACCGCGGAGCACTACTGACCTTAAAAAAGTACTCCATAGCCTCAAATTGTTCTTTTCTACCCTGACTTTTCTGCACTCAATCGAAAGCCGGAAAGCAATGGGACCCTCATGGCCTGGCTAGGAGCCACCTGTCGAGGCATTGCCTATTGGTTCTGGAAAGCGTTGTTTGTATCATTCCCTAACTCTGGCTAACATAGATTACATAAAGATTGGTACTTTTTCGCTTCGGCAAAGGAAATGAAATCACCCCCTTGTATGCCAGTAGAACCAAAAAAGTGTTTTAAATTGGCACTTGATCTAAGACAGGGAGATAAATCAGAAAACCTTAAACCCCAAAACTTATATTAATAAAGACATTATAATACATTTGCTCTTGAGAGGACAAAAGAGGACACAACATTCCCTCATACCTTAATGGGGAAAAGAAGTGTATATGTAATGAGGGTACATTTGCTGACATTAAAATTATTCAAAAAATTCTCACGGTAATGGAGGTCAGTGGCTGTCAATTTCTTTTCCAGAAATTTATGGACGTGCATTACAATAACACAGATTTGGCTTGTTGCCATTTCCTTTGCTAGTGAGTTTCTCAAAGAAAGCCCAGATGTACACACTTTCTGCAAATAGGACCTTGCTGATCTCACCTGTTAGTCTATAATTGAACCAATTAAAATGTTAACCTTTTTCTAAAGAGTCCGTTCGCCTCATAGCGCATTAAAGAAAAGGAGCGCTGTAACTGGCTCGGCTGATTAAATGTCTCCAGATGTGAATAGGGGTCACGCATGCGTTTTCACGGCATATGTAAACATAATATCCTCTGAAGAGGGCAAATCAATCCTCAATAAACTTTAAAAGTGTCCAATTACGAAAACATTAGCAGCTCATTACAGAGGCTGTAATTACGGTTTGAACAAAAAACCCAAGCCCATGATTTTGATTAGGAGGTAAAAGTAAATAAAACCAGTGTGCCACAAATACAAATACACATGATACTACGCAACACAATGACCAATTTAAACTGGCAGGGGGGTTTTTGAATGGGGTCATTCATTTGAAAAGGGCACGGTTTGCCAGTTTCAAGACCTTGGTATTCGTGTCAGGTAAAATATTCCAGGCTTATAAAACATTTCTTGACCTATTCCTAGGAATGCTCATAATTAAAACCTGAATCACTGAATTTTACTGCAAGAGTGAATAGTGTGTTATCTGCAATACTGTTGCCCTGTTCCATGACTAATACTTCCTTAATGTTATCATCATTTATTACTGTTTTTCTCCGACTCAATGCTACACATTGTATTCAAAATCAGTGGCATTTGCATTCATTTAGATGTTATTGCTTTATTTCCACAGTTTTTTATTTGATTCAGATACCAATCTCAAGAGCTTCTTGAACAGCTTTCAGCAGAACATATCAATTTATGCGGCTGGATATTAAGCATATAGTAAATGAAGCGATTCGGGATAGAAACTTACTTAAAGACACAATGGCTATACCTAAACTTGGGATTTGAACCTGCAAGCTCTGAGTTATAGGCCACTATCCTCAACGATGTTAAAAATGTGAAAGCATGACAAAGAGATACTTACTCAGATGCGGATTGACTGGCGCTGTAAAAAAAAAGAAAAAAAGTTTTAATTAAAGAAAGGTGATTTTTATCAAAACAGTAAAATTCAATGGAGTTTAAAGCTACATTTCATGGTCATGGTCCCATTATAATTGCATTATAGAAATCAATATCCAAGTTCATCAACAGCACTCTGTTTGTCCCTGCAGCATACTGTAAGTCTGAGTCAGGTAAAATGTTTACAGATTCAGAATTCCTGCAGGGCAATCTCTGTCTCCTTTATCACAGAGCAGATTTATGGGGTATGGACGGGGGAAATCCACACAGAGGCGCTTAATTGAATTCAGAATCATTCAAATCTGTGCTGTGAAGAAGATAAATCAGTCAGCCCTTTAAACGGGAACTGCATTGCATCCTGGGAAGAGAGAAAGGAAGCAGCACATTGAGGACACACATCACACACAAACACAAACTTATACAGGCACACATAAGCATACATACACACAACACACACAAACACACACACATTGGCACACAATCCCAGACACACAAACAGAATGGCAAAAACTGTCACATGGACGCAGATGCACAAACAAATACCTGCACATATTCACATGCACACATACATGCACAGACACACATATGAACACACACTCACAGACACTCACACACACACACACACACACACAAATACACACACGCATAACACAGGGTGTCAACCCCATCCATTTCAGACATACTCCAAAACCTAATTCAATAAAACAGAGCACAATGGAGTCGTTAGACTTGCCTAACTGTTAATCTACCCCCACATGGGTGGTAAATAGGGGGTGGGTCAATCAATTTAATAGGATTTTGGTTCCAGTACTGCAATAACATGGTGGAGTCACTGTGGGGAATGTCATCCAAGATCAAAGTGAATAGTGACCTTACCAAATGGATGTGAAATGTGAAATGTGAAATTGGACCTTGGACTAGTTAAAAAAAACATGAAAAGCCCATTTTCAAAGAAATATACCAATATTACATTTATATTTTAACAAAAAAATAAAAAATAAATAAAACTGCAATCACCTCATTTGTAAAACAAATCGATCCTGACATTTTCTCAACAGCAGAGCTGTTGGTTTAATTTTTCTGTGTTTTCCTGGCCTAGACCTTTAGTATTTAACAAGTCCAAGACAGCACAAAAGGCCAATTAATTCTTTTATTTTTGCTTGGCGTTCCATGGATGTGAATAATAAAGCGGTAATTTAATTTTCGCCCCTTTTTTTCCCGTCCAGGTGCGTCTGGCACCCGGGAGAACCCTGAAGAAGTCGCTCCTTCCACCGATTAGCTGCTTACCCACCTTGGAACGAAACGCTCCGTGTTTAAAACAAAACACCTCCTACATTTAGCCCATAGGAGGCTAATGCTGAAGAAAAAAAAAAAAGTTTTGTTCATTCAGTGCATGACCACAATTGCAAAAAAATGAATAAATAAATGAATAAAATAAATAAATGGAGCAAAAAAAAAAAAAAAATGAGGTGAGCGTAGGTCAGCAGCTATTCTGTAGGAATAATAAGCACGTTAAGTCCTCTGCAGCTCACTAAAACAGTCACATTAATTCAACCTTTTCCGGCCCTTTTTGAAAAATGTGAATTTAATCCCGCTGCCTCGTCTCATTACAGCGACCTATAATCAAAGGAAAGGCCAGCGATCTCGAGATTCGCTGAGCAGAGGGGCATAAAAGTCTCTTCCTGGTTCGTGACAAACAAAAGAGCAAAATGGATTTGCACAGGAAGTTGATTAACGTATCCTTCCACTATGCCACGAGATAAATTTATCGGCTTATGTGGAAGGGGGGGGGGGATCTTTTGGAATATCAAGTTAATCACATGAGAGAATATGATAAATCCTACGCCTATTAATGAGCATAAATCAGAAATGAATTATTTTACACATGATTGCACCTAGATTACTGCACTTAGGGGTACAGTGCAAAAAAAAACATTATTCATCATTCTCTTTCGTTAAACCATAATTTAAAACCATCCTGAGATGCTATCTGCCGGGGTCTTTCTTTCTTTTTTTTTTAACCCTAAGCCATTACCGTTTCATTTTTTTTGAAGGTCAAGCTTAGTTTTTAAAAAGAGACTTGTTTAATATTAATGGTATGCAAGAAGAAAAAATCCTGCCTCTTATTCCCTTGGAATATTCATGAGTGAGGCTGATTTGAATGTGAGGATGTCGCGAGGCCTGCCTGCCGCGCAGGAAGGGGACAGGCGCGGGGCGAGCCGGTGAGCTAACGCCGATCGCCGCGAGATTACTAGGAGACCGAGCGTCGGGGCTGCAGCGCTCCTGAATAATTCAGTCGCTCAACTGCGGCCGCGTTCAGAAACGAGCTGACAACCGAGAATGGGGGGAAGGGGGACGGATGTTGGACTTTCAAACGTAACTCGATAAATAAATAAATAAATAAATAAATAAATAAAAGACAAGATGAAAAATAAAAAGGTACTTGTGTCTCAGCCAGGTCCAATCAAATATTTAGAGAACTTTTCATGTCGCAAAAACCTCTTGCCCAGGGCTTTTAGAATCCCTAAGTGCTTAACCAGCCCGACGTACCTTTCCCCCCTGCGCCGACGGTTCCGTTCGACGGGCCGATTCTGTCGGGAGGGGACATCCTCACACGTACCGCGGGCACTCTGATTCGTGACAAATTGATTCAGATGTGACGCGGGGCAACGTGACATGGAGTCAGCGGATTGCCCATTTCCACTGCTGTCACATCTAATGCGGGGTGGGAAGGTAAAGCGTCTCGGTCCTACTGGAATATGAAATCCGGCCTTCGTGTTTGGTCGGAGATATTAAATGTATACATTGTAATCAAATATAAAGACTAAATAATAATTCAAAGGTAAACGTCTGCTTTTTTTCACAAAATGCCTCACTGCCCTGTTAACGTAACGTATTTGAAAAGCATAAGTATTAGAGAATGGTCTCAGAATAAATGTATGAATAAATATATATAAAGGAACTGAATCAACAGTATGTCTACGCTAAATAAATGTCAAAAAAGTTAAACTAAAGGCATGGTGAGGCAAATGGATAGCACTGTATTAGGTGTTCTGCCTTCGTGTAATTCCCAGTATTCAACCTTCTGCACCCCTAATTAGCCCAAGGATCCAATTAGCATTCAAGATTCAAAATACTGACTCTTGAGGATGTGTCCCATGGTCTTCCAATCACCACCAACCACCATTAACCTGACACCCCATCTTCAAATAGAAGACCGTAGAAAAGCGGCACACTTACTGCTGTACTTGATCATCCGAACAGCCGAGTCACCCTCCCCGAATCGGGTGATGGGGGTGAGGCGCACCTCGTATGCCTCGGGCCGGATGAGCTCAGTCAGGTTGTAGGTGATGAGCTCCCCTTGCTGGATGGTTCCCTCCACAGGGATTTCCTGCTCCCACCATCTCTGCTGCGCCGTCTGGAGAGGAGGACACATTGCAACCGAACATGAACACAAACCAACAGAACATAGTGCAGCAGCAGCCATTTGCATGGAGCACAACGTCAGACTTTGGCTTCACCAACATGCACAAAAACTACAGCTTCGGGAACAAATATAACGTCGGTACAGAGAGAGAAATCACTGCAGCCGTTTCCCCACCAGTCAACATGTTTCATCCGTGGTTTACCAGCGAGTGCACTTAAGCAACCATAGACTGACATGGGTTCTCAGAGGTGAGTTACATCACGGAGCAGTGAAAGGATTTTTCCCTCTAGAACATTTCACCTTTGCAAATGAAATGTCAGACTCTGTTACATGAGCAGCAAAGACTATACGGACAATGCTCTATATACGTGTACACCTCTGAAATATTTAAGCCCTCACAAATCACATTTCCATTACTGTGAGTCACTGTGAATGTCAGTTCCCCTTTCCGTGTGACCTGTCGTCATAGAAATGAGCATTGTATGCATAAAAATGTTAAGTCACATGATTTCATAAGTGTTTTCACAAGGTCAGCAGTCCTGGGAAAATGATAAATAACTGGTGCGCACCAAGGCGAATTAACAGAAGGCCTTTCATTGCACTTAAGCAGCATTACAAAAAGCTCACATGCCTCTGATTAATTAAGTCCTTGCTTGAATCATACTGGTCTGAAGATTTTACCCTCCCGGGTTTGGCCATTCCAGAGCGTAAAGCTCAGGCACAGTCAGGAGAAAACGCTGCAGAAAATTATATGGCAGTATTTATTATATAAGTCAAAGCATATAACTAACAACAAGAAAGTACTTTTATTATTAGATGCATTTGTATAGCACTTATTGCCCTCAACCCCCCCAACCCCCTTCTCCTGCTCTTGAAGCAAACGCGACTCCGTGTGCCAGATACGTGAGCCGGGCCCTGGTTTTTTGGCACGGCGCCGCGCCGTTCGGCGGCGGCGTGACCCCTGGCTCGTCGGATCGGCGGGGAGAGGGGGGAAGCTCGCCCAGCTGACGCGACGCCCATGTTGCCTGCCACGCCAGGCTCGCTCGTTCCAGCTCAGCGTGAAGGAGCGGGGGCGGGTGAACGGAGAGCTGCAGACAATACGCAGCACGCCCACGGCGGGCCCTAATTACCCACGCACCGACTGGGAGCGCAATCAACAAATCAGTGCCCTGACCGCCGTCTTCCCGAGCCGTCCGCGTTTGGCACGCGGGGATACAGGCAACCAACAACTACCTTTCATATAATGAGAGGTATTAATTATGCAAAAAAAGGAAAGGAAATTGGCTCCAATTTCCCTGGAAGCAACAAATTTGCGAAAAAGCATAATAAAAATTCTTTCCCTTTTCATCAACCTCGGCAATTACTAGAGATAGCGTGAAAAAAATGAGCCACCTTCAGTTACACGCGTATCTGTACATCCTTATGCTACATCGCAAGCTGTCAAAGGGGCACCTGGGTGTTGCGGTTGCCAGATCTTGTCTCGTGCCGTGCTGTGGCGGGCCCATTCCCTAGACGAACCATATAAATGGGCACAGCACTGAACAACAGGCGCCGGGCGGCATGGGGCACCTGGGTACATTCCAGCGCTGGAACGCTGTTTAGAGAGCCGACTGCGGCTCGGACCTGATGGGCATGCACACGCAGCCAGCCTCTCCTGGAACGCTTCATCGCCCGGGCAACCGTCCTGCCCAATGTGTGCTGCTCAACAACAGGAAGTGGACATAAACAGCCAGCCCAACGTCCATACGATGTACTGAAAAATCACATGATCCAGATACACGATCACAATGATCTTTTTCAATATTTCAGATAGATGTTTTTTGGAAACTACACCAAAGCAGGGGTTTTATCACTTCTTTATGAATTTTCTGCACACTCCAGGGGGCATATGAGCCAAAATATATTTTACATAATTAAAGTCTTTCAGAATGTTTACCCTCATTTATGAGTCTAAAAACCCCATTGAACCTGCTCTCTTCCTTCGCCCTTAGACAACATCCCCACGCTCAACTCATTTGTAATCAACCAGGACACCTCCTTAAACTATTTAATGCACCTATACCCTCCTCCCCCCTACCCCCACCCTGACAAACATGCAACCACTAGCCATCCTCTACAATTTGGCATTTAATCCTGTACGACCTCATTTAATTTGGATCAGATTTAAACTGGCATGATACAGACCTGTCTCCTCAATGTCCCCGCGCAGCACTTGAGAGCAGCTGGTTATGCCACAAAGCCAATCTTCTAGTGAAGCCTCTAACCCAGTCCACACACCCCCATGTGGTGCTTCCATTGCGTTGCCCTCATTAAAGGCATGCATGCACACACACACACACACACCTCCCTCGGTGCTCAGAGTGCAGTATTTTATGCTTGGCATGCTAACCGCTGGCGTGTTCACCGGGGTTAGTATGTAACGCGCCCCGCAGAGAGAGCTACACCTACCTGCACCATATGGTGTCCAATATGGGCCTAACTGTTCTAATGAAACCTTTCGGGCCATCTGACGCCCCAGCCGCGGCGCCAGCCTGTGATCGTTTAAAGATCCCCGCATCTGAGCCGATTCATAATCATCTGGAGCCTTACCGCACCCGGGATCTACGCCGCACCAGCCCCAGATCCCATCGCTCTCTACGCCTCCCCCACCCCCACCATTTCTATCGTTTGTTTTCATCTTCCAGCATTCTCTCCATCTGGTTATTTTTTGTTTACAGTTTATTACATTTTCCCTCCCCCCCTCCCTGCGAGGCGGTCTACGGAGAGCTCTTCCGGCAGAATCATTACAAAAGGTGCCAGGATAAGGACGCTTTGATGGATTGATTGCTGGAGCGGTCTGTCTGATTTTTACAGGAAGTGGAACTGCAGGGAGTATTCAAATAGGGAAGAGCGCTCAGGGATGGGGTGCAAATTAAATCTATTTGTAAGCAGCGAAGAAGCTTTACAATGTTACAGAACACGTGCAATCAGGGATGCCTGAATAATGAATGTTCTTATCTGCTCAACTGCCCCATCACTGTGAAAACTTTGCCCCCCAACCACCCACAATACTAGCAATTCTAACAAATACTGATGACAATACAAACACTCCCAGTGTCCTGACCATCAGCATGGACTGCCATTCTCTGATTGGTCACTGCAGGGCAATGCCAACTACAGGCCACCGTGGAGAGCTCTCATTGGTCACCACTAAAGTCATCAAACAACGACTGCCTAGGTGGAACACATTGGTCCTTGTGCTACAATTAACCACATACGTGTATACGCACACATACTGATTCACCATTCTGCATATACACCAACAATCTGTATACACCAACACTATGCATCTACATATACATCTAAATAGACACTCAAATCACAGCCCAACACATCTCTCTGTCTCTCTGTCAACACAACTCATATTTATACACAAAGAATACACACATGGCTGGTTTGCTAACACCCACAAGCACCTACTTGTATTCCTACAGATACACCAGCTCATTCACCTTGTATTTATTAGCCTCAACATTAAACCTCCCACAGGCATACACAGACATATGGACCCACCCACTTTTCACCCATAAATTAAACTTAACTCATAAAGCCTCCAGCACTTCCCATGTGTACATCTACACATAGACCTGTGTACATTTACATTTGCATATTCAATCTGTACCAACATACCTACCACCATTCCAACAAACTACGTACAATCATGGCAACACTTTTGCATTCACATACTCATACACGTGCACCTAACTCTTGGACACACATGCACCCATTACAATGTCAAGCTGATTCATGTCTTGTACTCTGGTTAAGGCCTTCATATATATTTCCGCCATTACCAGTTTATCATGCACCTTGACTTCCCCAAAGGGACTGAATTCTGCCTTCAGCAGATTGAATTCTGGAGGACCCCCCGAAAAACAGGTTTTGAGACATATCATTATGTGCCAGAGGGTCCGTGTCTTCCTCGTGAGTATTGAGCTCTCAGTGCGTGTAATGAGGTGTGTGCTGGTTACCAGTGTGTGGCTCAAATGTGTGCTTCAATGACCAATCGCGGAAGGTGCACTGTATCCTCTGTACTCTTCGTGATCACCAAATGGAAGAAAAATAACCCCGATTAAAGTAAAACTTTAAAGTAAAACTCCCTCTCTCCTGCTGTGTTTTTCTCCTGCTGCAGAAAGCAGCATCATACACTAAAAGAACTGCAGAAATGTGTATTAAAATGAAAACAGCAGCCTTGCTATCACAGAAATTACAAGATAATGTTAGCACACTGGTAACAACTCTGAGGCAGGCTGGCCGCTTGTTAGTTTGGTGTACAAATTGTATTCTTGTGTCAGTTTCAGTAAGAAATTAAAGATATGAAACATATTTTAAAAGAAAATATGAAATGTTATTGGGTTGTTTACAAATTCATCACTAACCAGTTATTTATATTAGGGGTGCACCGATGTGTTGGCCGTACATTGGTATCGGCCAACATTCGCCTCGTTGACGGCCATCGGCAAATAAGATGACGTTCACCGATGGTAGTCGCCGATGTTTATCTGTTGTGTCATATCAGTTTCGCGCTGGCTAAATGTGAAACAAGGTTATATTAACTGTTGTTTCATAACTTTGAATGATTTAAGTTGTGCTCATTCAAAGATAGTTTGATGAAGGGCTGAAACAGTCCAGTTCTTTTTTATAAGAAAGATTTCTTTGTTTCCCTGGCACAAACGGGGGTCTGCATTGGATATCGGCCAAATTGTTATGTTGAACATTGGTATCGGTATCGGCCCAGCATTTCACAATCGTTGCATCCGTAATTTATATTGAAACATTAACACACACTCACACAAATAAGCAGAGATTTAGAGGATGGTTAATATGAAATAGCAAATGATAAACTGGAGCGAAATGTTCACTCAGAAGGAGACAGAGGATACAAAATGTACATAAAAATTTCTACAGAAGGTGTGAAAATAAAAATGATTTGAACAGTGGAAATAAAACAGCAACAGCAACAAGGTTGAAAGACACAGCAGGCTGTTGAAGACAGCAAATCACCACTGTGGTGGAGAGCCCTGCAGCTCCATGATGATATTATTTTAAAAATTGGTTTTACAGGAAATATACAATATTATTTTTACAATACATTTTTTTTATAATTGACGACCAAATGTTTGTGTAATTCCAGCAATCAACCCTTACTGAAAATATTTCCCATAAAATAACAGTTGTTATGGCAACTTAAAGTAATTTCCTGTGGCTTAATGGCAATGTAACGTACCTGAACTGAATTAAACGTAATTTTGCATTGAAATGAATGAACAAAAACACAACAGCATTTTTTCCCCAACTGCGATTTATACAAGTGTAACACATGCATATGTAAAATGCATGGAAGTGTGAAATTACACACGGGAAATCTGTTAATAACTATATAAAAATTATATATGGGTCATCAAAAGAATGCATGGGATTAAAATGAACATTTAAGTTACCCAGTAGCCATGTGTGTCCCATTGTCACAAAATAGTGCTTTAAAAGTGTTGTAGTGGTGGCTAATTTGTGTGATGGTTGCTATTTCTTTGCCAGTTGGCTAGCTAGATTAGCTAGCCACCATTAGTGTAATGGCGCTGACAAAGTTTTTTTTATGGGTCAGACCGTACATTTCATAGCATGCTTTGTACTTAGCAATGGGTGACATTTGTCATCTTTAAATTGAAAGAATAATGGTGATTCATCAATTTGAGAACATGTTAATTATACCACATAACTGTGCCCGCTATCACTTGACCAAACTTTGAGTGACACTGTGGCAGGGACGTGCACACCTTCGTGCTATTGTTGCCCGGGCAATGGCCCATTTGCCGTCTTTTGGCCAAGCTGCCCCTCTGAAGGATTTTGATAGCTGGGATTAGCCATTATTAGCACTAAAAGAGCCTCTGCCCCTCCCAACGTCTGTGCATGTCACTACACTGTGGTAGCCATGAGTGAGAAACATGTCAACAGAGATAGTTTTCCTGGATCTTGCCCTCTATTGCTACGGTTAAGGTGATGAATGTAATAAGCTAAAAAAAATACAACCAAACAAACAAACCCAACCAACAACAACATAGTGAAGAAACATTTTCTTTTACTTTTGATGTTCCATCTGAATAATGCAAGAAAAATTTCTATCAATCGATCCTGCACTGGCAAGCTCTGGTCATGTGACAAGACTGCTTGCGGTTGGTCAATATTACTGAATATTTACAAACCATAATTTACCATACCATGATTCTCTGCTCTCAGGATGCTTTTTTCTTACGGTGTTGTTGCAGAAAAAAACTGAGCAGGGTATATTGAGACAAAATTTTATGGATTCATCTTCAACCCTGTGACCTTCAGTGAAACCCTTGCAAAAGCAAACTGATGCAGAAGATGCTTTTCAGAAGTGGCAGTAATGGAAGAATAGCCCCAGTAATGGTAGAGACCCTGGCTAAGGGGGAAGCACTTCTGGGATGTCCAGAAAGTTTTCTTCAAATGAAAAAGACATTAGTTCATTTTCTGTTCAGTTCAGTTTCAGATGAGACCCAGGAACCTGAAACAGAAACCTACTCTCTCCCCTCCGTGGTTCCTACCTTCCGTTCTCCTCCAGTACCTTGTCTATTGGTTTTTGTTACAAACTTAATTAAAATTCCTGAACTACAAAGAGTTGTTAATTGTATTTAGATGCCTTTCATTTTAATAAGGGGTTTATCCCATGCGTGTCATGCCGCATTAGAAACAGATTTTCGTGTTACAAAGGGCGGATATTATGACTATGTCAGATCAACTAAATCTTGAATATATGGACATGCTGAAACTGAGGACACCTGGTCATCCAAGCCGCTTGGATGGAAAATCAACACGCGTGTCCTACAACATTTATTTAATCTGAATGATGCATTTTTTTCGATCAACAAACAAGCACCCTTGGAACCCTCAAGATGTGTCAGTTGGCTGATCAAGCTGTGTCCCCAGACAGTCAGAGTCAGATTGTAAGAGTGAAGTATGTCCCAACATTTTTCCTGGGACTTACACTCATGTGCTGCAGAGAAAGCTTTTTCCGCGTCTATATTTCTGGTATCGACCACCATGCTGATATTGTGTAGGTGTTAATCTTGGGAGTTTGCAGCCAGCCGAAGGTACAAACACACGACAGTGAGTAATGTCCAGTGCAGTGCAGCTACTATAGTCAGAAATGACATTAAACTCACGGGCCAGAGTGAGTTCACACCTCCCTATTCTCAACCCTATCTGGGACAAATCTGTACCGACTGGTTAAATCGTGCGCGAGAACACAGCCTGCAGACACATCAACAAGTCTGTCGTGTTTGTTTGGTACCCAGACTGCTGAATTTCCCTAATTACTGCTGTGTCTGTTTGCTGCTCTTCCAATGCCGCACTTTGGGCACAGTTCAGGAAATATGTTTTCCTTTGTTGTGGATATGATTTCATCATGGTGTTATGATCAGAGAAAGAGGGAAATGTAAACTTTGAACTACTGCTTTATCACATTGTTTCTTACTTCTTTCGCTGAAATGATCAATTTGTTACGGAAGTCTGAATTGTTCTACCCGATCTTAATTCAGATGACGCTGAAGCTCAGTATGAATCGATGGTTGGCTCGATGCACTAGGATTTGGCTTATCAACTCAGATAGATCGACAGATACAATTATAGATACAATTATAGAAGCAGATACAATTATAGATTCAAACACATATCTGAGGCTTCTATGGCTAGTTATTGTGCAGACGGAAGAGAGAATTCATCAATATCACAGTTGGAGCTGCCATGCGTCGAAAAACATTTACTGGCATGATCCAATAAAACCAATTTATCCGCCATATTGACTCAGTGAGAAAGGCGTATAAAACACAAGCTAGTTCAACCCACAATCTAGTTCAGTAATCTCAATCTCCTCTTGCTAAGAAATAGCAGCCAGCGGTCTGTTTGTTGCTATTGAGCCATTCAATTTTGAGATGCATTGCTACATTATGGAACCAGGTAGAATCTATTGTACAATCTGTTGCTATGGCGACTTTTAATTGAGAGACGTGCATTTGTGCTGCATTGAAAAAGTGAGGAAACTTTCTCATGTAATTCCTGCATAGGCATGAAGACACACCTTGATTGTATATCTCGCGGTTGCTTTCATTCTGACCCTTGTGCTCATTTCAGGGTGTTCAGATGCATTTCTCTAAAAGCTTTTCACGCAATGCGGTGTTTCTTCTGAGTGGAACAGACAGTGCGTTTTCCACTGAAAGGTCCCATTTGTTGGCAAGGAAACAGAGGTCTTAGCGGGAAAGAGGGAGCCATTCAGCTTGTGTTGTTTACTCAATCCACACCTCCTCTGTGCACCGGTGTGTGCCACCTCCGCGATCCTCAAGTGTGGCCTCTCCCATGGAAATTACATTCGCACCCGATGTCCCTCCGACTGCGAAACCCAGTGGTTCCCTAGCACATTCATTCAATAAAATAATGTGGTCGCTTGCTGGAATTCACCCGTTCTCTACGGTTTGGGATTTCCCAAGGACTAATGCTTCACTTTCACCACTATGTCACTTTCAGCTGTGTTCCAATCAGCTCAACTGCATGCTGGTCCTCCTAAAATATACCCACTCACTGACCGGTGTCGGGTATATTTTACACTATAGGCTACACAGGGCACTGTTTGGAGAAGAAGCACATTCCTCACTGAGAACAGCTAGCAGTCTATGGGTGTCTGATATGTTGGATTCTGGCTTCATTCAGCGGTTACCCAGGCCAACCTGAACCAATCCTAACCCTGGTGGAGTGAAACTAACTGTGTCCAATTCCCATGGACTCTTGAGTTATCTTATCCCATAGCCCACACGCTAACACTGATATCTAGACTACAGCTGCGTGCATGTGTCCAGGCTATATCCACATTCCTTTTACCTCCCGTTATTTAAATGTTCGCTCTCATTGTACGTTAAATGGACAGCTCTGATACGGCTTTGACATGTAGCGATCTGAGAGTGAGCCGTAACCGTGTGTGCAGCCATCGGGGTTTTCGATGACCAATCATAGTTCGTTAGTGTGGAGCCCAACCTTTCTATTGGCTCTAATGAGCCGCTGATTGACAGAACATGGCAGCTACACACAGCACTGTGTTAATGAAGCTGTCCTTCCTGATCACTGCCCTAATGGCTTCTAAGTGTGACTGGTGAGCTCCCCTGCCTCCCCTCAGTTCTCTTTCCCTTGCTCCTTCTCCCTTGCTTGCGCTCTTTCTCCTCCTGCAGAAAGCCGGCGTCCCGAAATCTGGAACATTCTACCTTTCCCTGGGCATCTCCCTTGATTTGATTAGCCGCCACATCCCACAACGGGACACAATGGAACATACAGTGCGGAGGAATTAACTTCCATTGAGCTTTTTCCCCCGTTTAGCGTCTCCAAAGGGAACAGCACAAATGGGACACAAAACAAAGGCAAGCAAGCTGGAACTAATTAGAAGAAACACCCATGCACTCCTTCCCGCAAAAAAAACAAGCCCATTTTAAACCAATTACCTCGTTTAAGTGGATTTCGGAGTAAAGCCACAGCAGAACGCTGCGGAAGGCTTCGCAAACAGAAAACAATACATCAATTTTCAAAGGCTTTGTTACAGGAATACATTTTCATCTGCTTTATTTCTGCATTTTGTTTGGGATTTCAAAAATTGAAAAACACTTTCAGTAACCCCTGTGAAATCAAAGTATAAATATAGCTTATTTTTTAATTATCATCTCTTCTATAAATGAGACAGTGGGACCTTCCTGAAAAAAATAATTGAATGCATATCATAGCTTTGGTTAGAAAGCTACAAATTAGATACAGTTAGTTGTTTGGCTACTTTATATTTACCATGTTAATTGTTTGCTAGATTTAAATAATTCAGTTTTCTACAACAAATGAGTTGTTCTTTCAGAAATCTTTCATTCCCAAGCTAATCTTTGGTTTTCCTGTTACTACGATCTACAAGGAAATTTCTGAAATTTTTTAATAGGCAGTAATTTCCCCCTCCAAAGATTGTCAGCTCACCATTGTCTCTTGTCAAACCTCTTGTCACACAATCAATCAATTTGGCAAAAGTGAAATGTCTGAGCGACAGGACTAACATAAAAGTGAAGCAAAGAAAAAAAAAGAGGAAACTTGTGCATTGACCTATATACTAACAAGAGAGTCAGGCAGTATGGAAAAATATTACATACTTTTGCTTGCAATGAAAATCCTTATTGCTTTAAATTGTGTTTTAACTGAGAGCTGCCAGTGAGAGAGCTGATCAGAGCCACTGAAGCGTTATCATACTTTTATAGATAAAGAATGCTAATTGCTATCATGGCTGGACAAAGACACATGTCTTGGCAGGATTGCTAAAGAATAATACTTGAGAAGTTAAAAAGCTTTTCAAAATAGTATTCTTTAGCCAAACGGTATTCTTCCACCACATGTGAAATTCATTTTTTCATCCAATCTTTAGATGAACAAGGTTTATCACTACTAAATTTCAAATGTGTTTTTGATCATAATACTGACTTGTCTAAGAACTTTTCTCATTAATTATTTTCTTAAACTTTCTATAATTAAGTCCTTATCAAATAATTTCTTACATTTGTGTGTTCACAGTCACTAGGGCAGCAGGATTTGATGTTATCATGTGCACAATGTAATGCTAATGCTAAATAAATAGGTAGAATTCTTTAAGAAAAAAACATTGTATGTTAAAGCTGTGTTGGACTGTACTCGTACTTGGATGCAGTTCCTATCAATCAGGTGTCCGAGTGCAAAATGGCTTACTAGCCATCGCCAGTCTCCAGCGTTTATCTTTTCATACAAAAATAATTACAGGTTAACAGCAAAGACCAACACTTTTCAAAACAAACTGACACCCACGACGGTATGGACAGTTTGTCCTGGGACAGGGCTGCACAATGAAACTTTGAGGGGAAGTGATGAAGTGTCTGTTACAAGTCACAAGGTCAGGAATTTGCATAGCCCCGCCCATGTGAAATGACCACACCTTTCTGCTCAGTGGAAGGCACACTGCCACATTGGTCATTTACAAAGTCACAGAGTTTCCCTGAGAGATGATGTCAGACATTATCCTGTATATTATAGAGTACAGAGTATAGATCATATTTATATTTAATATATCATTGATTTATACCTGAGTCTGACTCATGCCACTTAAATTAATGAACTTGGACCGAGGGCAACAAATTAAATGCTGCATAACTAATGAGGGTACATTACTTTTTATCAGCATATTTCAATGGCCGGGACCTTGTTAAAAATAGGGTTTGCATCATCTTTTTTTTTTTTTTAACCAAACATTTTACTGTTACAGCAAAGACCAGGAGTGGATCATGGGAATACTGCGATTCAGTCATTTCAACTGTTCAACCCGTGGAGCGTAAATATTATTTTCCACAGTCACCCCAGAAACAAAATATTTTCATGTTCCCTTCAACTGACTTGAACAGCTAGAAGTTTGCAAAAGTTTGTAAAAACGTACAGCTTTATTCTGTGTATGCTACTCTCTAGCACACAAAAAAACAATACGAAGAGTAACATAATGGTACAGAATACAGCGTGTCATTTGTTTGTGGGCGCGTCGCTGTATTCCAAAGCGGAAGAGACGACAGCGTCGATACCTTGAACTCATTTTCTGAAAGACGAGGAGAAATGAGCAAGAAAAGATAACTTATCTATCGCGAGCAAACCGTAATGTTACTGTATGCACTGTGGTGCCATAACGCTGGCTGACAGACAGACGCTGTGTGCGATATTGGGAAACTGATTCCGCTGATTGATTTGGGGATGAAATATGTGCCTGGTTTTAATAGATCTTGCAGAGCTTAGAAAATGACTGGGATATGCCGTAGGAGGAAACCTGATCTACTCCATGACGGAAACCAATATCTTTCTAAGTCAGGGATGAAGAACTTAAGCTGAAAAAGCCACTTACAATAGGGAGTTGTGCCATGTAGTTACACTGTTCCAGGATCAGTCCTATGCCAAGGTCCCAGTATACTATACTATACAAAGGGCATTTATATTTATAGCACTTATTGTACATCTACTGAAACAGTACTACACAAAAGCATGGGAAGTGAATATTCAACGACAGACGGGCAATATTTCACCCTTAGAAAGGCAGACCGCCAGCTGCAGGAGGATCACATGGGTTTCACATGCATTAACGACGCCTTCAGCAGGAAAATCATCCAATCGCGAAAAGGAAGGAAGAGGAGGGGAGGGGCAGGGGTGAGCTGCCCCGCCCACTCACCTGCCGGAAGCCCAGGCGGTAGGCCAAGATGCGGTCCACTGCGCCCGGGTTCATCTGGGTCCACTGCAGCTTGAAGCCATAAACGCGGGGCCGGTTCTGCCACAGCGGGCTGTAGGTGTCGTAGTAGAACTCTGGACTGTAGGCTTTGCCTGTGGGGCAGACAGGAAAGACACCCCATATTCTTCATATATGTTTACTGTTAAGAGTAACCAAAGACAGTAAAATGATTCTGCAGTCATAAAGTAGGCCATATATATATATATATATATATATATATGTGTGTATAGCTTGACAGATAGATACAGATAGATACAGCCTACATACTTGAGTTCATATAACCCGTTACAATTTAATTTCATGATTATTTAAGATCATTTTAACAAGGCTACAAACATTGCCACCCTGTTTTACAAAACAAACCCCTCCACCTGAGACAGCACACCTGTAGTTAAATAGGCCTAAAATCACTCACATGTTCACATTCCATTAAATTAGTCAATTTTCAGGTAAGAAATCAAGCTGGTAACTAATCATACACTCAATTGACTCAATTTCACTACAAAAATGCACACTTTTAACAAGCAAGGTCCACAGCCATTTCAACCACTCCTTCAAAACGGCAAAAATATAAACAAAGTACAACAACACAATGGTAAGTCATTAACACAGATAACAGGAACAGTCAGCAGTGTACGGCCCTGTTGATAAATAATAATTTTGTTCATTTGAACACGATATTTTATTTTTTAGGGATATGCGATGCCTTGTTGAAAGAACTCCCAATAATCCACCATCAAGCTATGGCAAGATCATATGTACTGAGCAACAAAACCACTATCGTATATAACAAAACTACTATCATATTATGACAGTATAATAACTACTGTCGTCTGTTCTGGCAAAATCCACATTTGCTTCTAATTCACTCATTTTGAGTGGCATAAGTAAGGAATAAACCCTTAGTGAGCTGCATGGGTATAAGATAAAGTTATAAAGTCTGAGTATAGTGTAATATATTCCGAAAGTGAGGAATTCAGCCTGAAGAAGTTTATTTTCGAAAACTGCACAGCCTGGGGTGGTTTAGTCTGCTTACTCAGCAGTTACTTGAAATCACTACATAGAAATAATTAAAATTCCAAATAGACCACACAAAAGTGTTACACAGCTGTATTGATTCATTATTTTTGCCATTACTTTAATCTGTAAATCAAATCTCTCTTGACACCTGATGTTGAAATGACCCAAGTACTGTCTTAGGGGGGGCGGAAAGGGCTGTTTTAATTCAGCGTCTTCGTGGCTCTGCAGTATACTTTTTCTCAGTGTGCTAAGCAGGAAAATAACACACATCCTCTCCAACAATCAAAACAAAGTAGTTCATCACAATTAACTAAGTTTTGAGTTTTTTATCGCCTGAAAATGTAATTAAATTGAACTTTGGGAAAAAGTTCTGTGAAGCTGGACAAGAAAGTTCTTTGCGCCACAGAACAAAGAAGCAAAAATGAACAAAAATAAATGTTATATAAAAAAAAAAACATAAAATAATGGACTCAGAATGCACACGTCTGAGCCAAATTATTAGCTTTTTTTGAACACCCTTTGCCTGTTCTCGTTAAAGAAGCTGATTTATCTGACAGCGTCAAAGACTGCATATTAAAATATATACCCTTCCTACGCCAACATCCTAGCGCTTAATGCCGTGGGGACACGCTTGTGTTCGGTGACATGGCTGTCATTTGCTGTCATACGCGCGGGGAACGTTAGGACGAGGCTTATCTCTCTGTACGCAGTCGTGTAGGGAGCAGATCCCTGCGAGCGTTCGGCTCGGGAGACGGGATTAATTAACAGACGGCCCCGCGCTCTAGCACCGACGGTTCAAAGAGCGGAACCAGCGGGGGGAAGAGAACAGAGGGTTATTCGGTTTGGGGGAGACATCACAGGGAGGGCCTGACAGGCAACGGGTCTGCCTGTTCCCCTGTCGAATACACACACACAAAAAAAGTGGTCGGCGGGGGGCAGGCAACATGCCGTTAGAACACAACACCAAATGGTAGGCTCTGGATCTGATATGAAAGCCAGTCGTATCTTTCCGTTCAAACCAGGACATCTGGCAACTGAAACCAGTGCAGTCGATGAGCTTGACGCAAGATCAAGGGGATTAAAACGTACCTTTCAACAGATGATGGTTCTAAATTGTTTTTTTTTTTATTATCATTTTTCATGATTGACAATGCATTTGTTGCTTACTGTTTTAATATGCTGATTGTCAGTTTTTCAAACAAGGATCACCCACCCTCTGAGGTTTGGTCCGTTTCCATCGAATATGGTATCACTGCCTTTGTGTACTTACGATCAAAAAATTTTCAGTAATGGAGTGGGATTGGGTTGAAAAGGCAGACAGAAAATTGGCCTTACCGTCTATCTTTCTGTTGGAATGTAATTATTTTAGAAAAGTGCATGAAAGTTACCAATGAATCTTACATAGTTTTTGAAAAAAAGATCAATCCTGGACTGAGAAAATAAGGACAATGCACACATTTTTCTCATAAATACATTTCAGAAAGCAAAACTTGACTTCAAAAAGGACAAAGGCAAAAAAGGAAAGTGCCTCTTTTTCCTAGGAGAGCGACTCTCATCCCACCGCCCGTCTCAAACCTGTTGTTCTATGGTGAACATGAAAGTGTCGGTCAGTGGCCTGACTCACAAACAAAAACGTTTTCCTTGCAGAAAATGTAAATCTGATAACTATAATCTTTTTCATTTGTTACTGCAAATTCTATTGCCATTTTTATTTACATAACTTAACATAACCTGGTGCCAAATTCACAATAACTTCCAAGGATTACTTAGAGTACTTCACTGAATGTTCCAACGGATCTATAAAATGGATAAAACCTGAAAAAATGTGTTACTTTTCATTCAATAAACACGAGAAAATGCATTGCCTCATAAGAGAGAGATTGCTGCAGTATATTATTTCTACTTCTATGTACGTTAATAAAATAAAAGCTGTACCAATGCCGAGAACACTCATACGGCATACATCAAAAGCACAAAAGTGGGAATGTATATATATGCCAGAAGCAAGAAAAGAGCTTCAAGATGTTCATACTGAAAGCGTCTCCACCTCCTCTTTAACTTGATCAACACTCGTAATCAAGCCAACTGTGGAGTAGCGGCAAAGACAATTGAAACTCATCAAGAATACAAAAACTCTGAAACACAATGTCTCAACTCTTCGTTGCTGCTACGATTTTATCCAGACACAAACTTGGGCGATGAAGTGACTGCCAAGAGTTCGGCCCAGAACGTGGAACATAATGCTTTGTTTTTGGGCTCTAATTTTTTTTATTTGTCAGCAGGTGGTTTGAGGATTGTGAAAACATTCAGCGATATAAAAAGTCTCCTGCTGAGCCTAGATAAAGAAGCCCAGATATAATACTGTCTTGGCATTAAAGATCATCCCTTACACTGTAAATCCAAAGCCTTGGATGTGCCAATGGGTGGCTGGACCTGATGAATGAGAGCTGGATTTATTCAGACAGGGCCATATCGCAGTTGGAGTTCTTACGGACTCCTGTATAGTATCCGCTATGCTGAGGCAGCTCTTTCTCCCGGCCTCTGGTCTCTCTCTCTCTCTCTCCATGTATCTGTCTCTCCGTCTCTATCTATCTCTAGTCCTCCTTCTCTCTTGTCCTCACTCTGCGTCTCACAGGGACCAAACACTTCACCTGAGCTGGGTCCATATGAAACCGCATTCTGTCATGAACACCTTCAGCAGGATCAGGTTGCTGTAGAAGGCTTAGCAGTTTGGGTGGAAAGAAGGAGGAAAACACGCCCTACGTACCTATGACTTTTCGGACGTGGCCGTTCCACGACGTAAGCGAAGGCACCGTCCTTTTACTCTTTCAGCTCAGTCAGACAAAAAATGCCCTTGAGCTGTTAAAGTATAACCCATAAACTGACCAAAGGCCTGGGCTATGAAATTTTAGGGCAGAAATGAGCAGTCTGCCTAATCTCCATGATCTCTTCCTCGGACGCCAGCCTGCCTTCTGAGAGTGCAGTGCTGAAGCCATCTAAAGCACTGCGCATGATATATCGTCATCACAGTCAGAGTGCTGAGCACAGAGGAGGCCTGCCCTGCCACCTTCCCCTGGGTACCCCACCGTGATGCACATGCCATGGGAGGGAAAGGAGGGGTCCCCCTGGAGCCACGAGAGTCCTCCACAGGAGTCTTCTGAAGCAGTAACTCTCAGCTTCAGAACGACCCGCATCCGGGCACCAACGATCTAATTAAGCAGGGCCAGGACCTGAAGTTCCTAAACTCCTTGTGGGAGGATGGCAGGAATGGAGGAATGGAGGAATGGCAGCCGCTGTCTTGGAGATACTGTCATAGCTGAAGGCGGTATGCCCTCCGGCACAGGGGGTGGGGGTGGAGGGGGGTTGTTAAAGGCCACTTGAGGTCCTGCCATTTTTGCAGCTTGCTGACACAGCTGCTGTTACTCATCCGGTATGACAGTCGGACACATAGCAGGATGGGGTGGTCGAAATGAGGGAACACCTACTGGGCTGCACCGAAAACACTCCTCTGACTCAATACCAAATGCCAGTTTGGATCAAAGAGTTCAGGTGAGACAGGTTATCTGCATAATCAATAAATCAATTGAGTGTTGAGCTGGATTCCTGTTCAAGGCCAATACCAGTGGCTCCTTATACTTTCTGCTTGCAGATATTCCTAACCTGATGCTGACCATGTTTCTTGTACCAGAGCTTTGCTTTGCTGCTTTGATTCCAGCACCAACCAGTCAGTAATGAGATTATGATGAGAGGGTCTGATATTTAGATTTTTTTGCTTTTCAAAACCAGCCAATCATATTCATGTTGTATAAGCAAGCCCACCCCGATTGTCATTACCTGCTATTGACCTGCATTTAGCGAGGGAAATGTCTTGGCATTCTTAAACTTTAATCCCCTTTGAACTCATTATCTTTGAAACCCAAAAAGCGGTAGGGGTCACCTCTTGAGTACAACATTTTTGTTTAAACAGGGTTTCACTGAGAGTGAAAATAACTGCATATAGCCTTCAAGTACACCTAGCACAGCTGTGCTGTGAGAACTGGTGCCCAGGTTAGCATACTGCTACTTCTGAAAGACAAACCTTAAACTCACATTATTTCATATTAACACTAGCCAGAGAGCACAGAAATGTGCTGTAGTCTGGTAGGTTTGGCAGGGCTGTCACTGACACTCAGATTCCTCCCAAAAGCCACAGATATTTTTACAGTCCGGGCGCATGGCTCCCTGTACCCACAGATGACAACATTATGGATTTCATCTACAATATTGGAGAGGAAGGAAGAGAGCGACAAAAAAATCCTTTCATTACTCTGGGAGGAATACTCTCATTTTAAGAGATTTATAGTTGGCAGGAGTGTGTTTTGTGAGGGGAAGAGGGAGGAGGGATAAAACCGTCTACACCTTTGGCAGTGACTGTGTGCAGATGGTCGGAATACGAACCATTTGGAGGGAGGACTGGAAGGGCTAAAATGCTATCTGGCGCCTGCTGCGGCAGGGGTTGTGGCCACCGGTGAAGAGTAACTGTGGGTGAGATGCAGTGTGTATCTGCATAGGGGGGGCAGGGTGGCAACCAGTGAAGAGTAACTGTGGGTGAGATGCAGTGTGTATCTGCATAGGGGAGGATAGGCTGGCCACCGGTGAAGAGTAACTGTGGGTGAGGTGCAGTGTGAATCTGCATAGGGGAGGGTAGGCTGGCCACCGGTGAAGAGTAACTGTGGGTGAGGTGCAGTGAGTATCTGCATAGGGGAGGGTAGGCTGGCCACCGGTGAAGAGTAACTGTGGATGAGATGCAGTGAGTATCTGCATAGGGGAGGGTAGGCTGGCCACCAGTGAAGAGTAACTGTGGGTGAGATGCAGTGTGTATCTGCATTAGGGGAGGGCAGGGTGGCCACCGGTGAAGA
Source organism: Albula goreensis (assembly GCA_022829145.1). Lineage (NCBI taxonomy): Eukaryota > Metazoa > Chordata > Actinopteri > Albuliformes > Albulidae > Albula > Albula goreensis. The sequence goes on from CM040747.1 coordinate 31,744,194, forward strand.
GTAACTGTGGGTGAGGTGCAGTGCGTATCTGCATAGGGGAGGGTAGGGTGGTCACCGGTGAAGAGTAACTGTGGGTGAGATGCAGTGTGTATCTGCATAGGGGAGGGTAGGGTGGCCACAGGTGAAGAGTAGCTGTGGGTGAAGTGCAGTGAGTATCTGCATAGGGGAGGGTAGGCTGGGGTAGGAGCACCCCCAGCTCAGGTGGCTATGAGAGCTTGACAGGCTAACTGCTAGTGCTGATTTATGAATGCTGAAAAGGCAGATGGGGAGAGAAAAACTCTCTCTCTCTCTCTCTCTCTCTCTCTCTCTCTCTCACACACACACACAGACACACATTTCATCCTCTCCAGCTTGCGACAGTGCCAGGAGAGAGGCTGAGATGGCGTCGGATCAAAGGGACGAACCCACAGCTCTGCCCGTCGCTCTAAACCGCTCTAAGTGGCGTGTCAGAGCCGCTAATTCCTGCCAAATTTCTAGGACGCTTTTCTATGATCCATAAAGCACCTCCTGCCCTGTTAGGAAGATGAAGATAAAGGGAAGATGGACTGCGCCTTCATAACAATGTCAGAATGAAACACGCTCTCCCTTTAGAGTGATCCCTATTATGCTTTTGGGGGCACTTATGAAAAGAATAATCTGGAAGAAAAATCCTGTAGGGTATTAAAAATAGTGGCATCAATCCATATCCTAAGCATTTTGAATATATTATGTATTTTCCCAGACTGAAGCACTTTCAGATAAGTGTGTATGCAGATGTACAAATGATACCGTACACACAACGCAGTACATCAGTGGCTCGCAAACTCTCTCTTTCGCCCTTTCCTTCATACCACAGTTGTCATCCTTGAATTGTATCAAGTCGTTAATGAGCCTTAATGAAGACATTTATCGTCTTTTCACTCTTAAGACACAATATGTCAGAAATAATCCAATACTTGACATCCAAGTACTTTTATTCAGTCAGATAAACTGATGATTTCACTCTCTTAAACAAAGTTTCTTGACAACAAGGTCACATTAGACTAACAGGTGAATCCGTATCCATGGAAACCTGGTCTCTGAAACTCAACCACTTTTTAGAAAAAGAAATCAGAAGAAGGGTTTGGTAAAGAGCAGGACTGTGTAGAAGTAAACAGATTAATAGAAAAATACACTGTAATAAGCTGAAATGCTTGTGTTCTTTAATTACACTTCAATTTATGTGTACATTAATTCTGACAAAGGCCAGTCTACAAAGGGGTTCCAAGGTTTTAGAACTACTGTAGCGCATGCTCAATGTAATGGTAACAGTAGAGTACAGATTAAAGACCTTGTCAGTGACAGGATGGGAAACAGGAAACCAGAAGTGATTGTACCTGTGACGAGGAAGCTGCAGCGTCCAGCCCCTGCCTCGTTGATGATGTCACAAGTGTATTCCCCATACCCATCTCGGGTCAGACTCCGCACGCTGTACTCCGTCTCGTCCTGAAGGTCGAACTGCCCCGCGTTCAACAGCCTGGAACCTAACCTCCACTCGTACCTGAGCACCCGGGATGGGTGTGCCCGCAGGACCCGGCAGTTCATCGTGAAGGTGCGGGTCAGCCCCTGCCGGATTTCTGTGAACACAGGTTCCACAGTGGGCGGATCTGTGTGGGGTCAAGGGGTTGGTGGGGGGTGGAAACAGAAAAAAATGAGACACTTTAGCAAAGTGACTATAATGTGTACATCTCCATCGCCAACAATTCACAACAACCCTCGCAAAAGTAGGTGTGCGTACATCTGCATCCAATAAAACCTGTTCCCTTAGTTTGTACTAACCAAGGTATGCCTTTTAGTATGCACATAGCACTGCAATATTTTACATTACCACACAAAACCCTAATCCAAGCTTTGAGGACTACCCCAAGAGAGGATTGTGTGGAACAAAACGCACTGCCACCTTAAACAACCTCTCATGATAATTCTAAAAATTAGCATAGAACAGATAACAATAAATACCCATGAACTCTCAACAGTGGTTCAAGGGTTTATTTTAGGTATTACTCATGCAAATAAATTATTCTATCAGTGCTTCCTCCAGGCTTTTGTTTACAGAGGCTACATTGGTTGACCTTTTGCGGAGCGCTCAACGGCGTTGTTCGATTCGAACGTTGTTATAGAAAGCCAGTTATTAAAATTTATGTCTGCATTTATTGCAACAGCTGAAAAAGATTAATTGCATGTTGTTGGAGTTGCAGTATGATAAACATTTTTGTGCTGTAGGGTTTCTAACTAACTGAGCTCCGTTGGCACATAAAGGACAAACTGATCTGAAAACAATAATCACAGAATTATTTCTATTGCTATGAGAAGCAAGCTTTCGCTGCGGCTGCCATTTTGTTAGTGAATTGGCTTCAGTTTTCATTTCTAACAAAACATTGTGTTAGCCTCAAGGAATCATACCAAAATCTTTTAACAGTGGCACTGGCCAACCCTACCATAACCATAAGTGCATTATCTATTTTGATTGGGCAGATATGTGTCTTATTCTCACCATGTGACAATATCACTGAGAATGAAGGAATACTGTTTTTATAAAACAATGTGTATTGCATTTGCAACTAGTCTGTCTTACTAGTACGCAAACATCCTCCTATGGGAGGTTCCGAGAACGGCTACATAGCTACTCTCCAAAGTGAGTACATGAACGTTGTAGTAACCCTATCCGTTTAATAAGGTGAAATTCATGCAAGTATGCACATGCACAAACATGTGCATATACGTTTACATACATAGACAGCAACCCAGACTGAAAGATACACATTTGGTCACACACATACTTAAAATGTACACACACACCATGAGTATAAAGACACATGCACAAGACATGGCGGAGCACAAAAACCAATACAAGTCCATGAGCAATTCATAATTAATCAGTGTATTAAGAATTAATCATGTGTGCAGTAGTATGTCATACAAAGACGTAAAGAACAGCACATCTAATGTGTCCAGCTCTCTGCGTTGACATAAAACGTTAGAATTAGTCATTGTTTTAAGACTATCAAAGAGAAAGACTCATGAAACACATTACCCCCTCCGTCTGCATATGAAATGTGGTACAGTGACAAGTACATGATACACAAATCCAGCAGGAAACTGCATACTCACAGCATGCGAGCCGGAAAGAAGAATTACAGATGAATTATAATTAAACCCGCTTTGTCGTTAGCACGTTAGCGAGCCCATTAGAATACATAATAAGGTGAGGGAGATAAACGCTGTGAGTAGCTACAAGCTGAGCCGCCCTGTTGTGAATGTTTTGAAGCCCTGAGAGTCCCTGAAATGCTTTCCCTCTTCTGCTTTTGTGTAAAACGCTCATGGATCCTCGCTGGCAAGAAAAAGAAAAATGTTCTGACAATACCACAGCAAGATCACGGTAAGAATTTGGGGGAGGCAGGAAAAGCAAATAAACAAATGATATTTCATTGTCTCTATGTAACTGTAACAGCCTCCTTTCTGTACTGTATTTCGTGTTGTCATTTTAACTGGACAGACGCTGAAGGCCATTTGTGTTCTCATAGAACAAGTCCCATGATGTCCACTGAAGGTCCACACAAACGTGTTATCCTGTACTCAGCCACTGGCTAATAACTTTTTTACACATAGCTTTGCTGATAAGTTTGTTTTACTCTCCTTCCCCACCCTCCTTTATACACCAACGGTGTCACAATTTCCCTCTATAGACGGGTGCTAAGGCTTCGTCTTTCTGTTTAATGCTGTGACATTACAGAGTGGCCTGCTAATCGGGCCCCGTGCCTCTGCAGTACAGATAAGAACCTGGCAGCCTCATTTCCGTGCGGGGCACTGAACCGTGAATGGCGGCTGTGAAGTAACGGCTGGGGCACACACCTTTCAACTTTTCTGTTGAGTCATTGGACGAAAGTTTTTAGCTCGAACTTTTAGCTTGCTGTCCAAAGTTGTCCGAACTTCCTGCGCAAAATATGTGGCACAAATTCAACTCATACCTCTAATACGTTTTAAAAAAACAGACTCTCAAATGGAAAAAAAATACTGGAAAGGGTAGTTAATTTAAATAAGTCTATAAATATCATTTACAGGAGGCTGCTACACAGAAGCAAATGAGTCAAATCTGTTTCTGGAGCATTGTTAACAGAAGGTTGTAAAGAGAGGTAGAGTCCTAGCTCTGGCCATTTGCCTGCAACTTCAAACACCAAAACCACCTAGATCTCTCCAGATTACTAACAGTGATATCAGAACATGGTTTCAAAAATTTCAAACTGTTAACTCATATTTGAATTGGATATGGTTATCTGTAGCAAAATAAAGTTAAACAAGGAGCAAGACGTTCATTCTGCTAAAAAAATAGGGTTAGGGTTTAAAAAAAATTCTCAAAAAATGTAAACATTTAAGCCGTAAAAACTGTTGATCCTTTAAACAGAAAGTAGCTTCTGATGTATTAAACAGCAAATTAAAAGTGTGTTTTTTATTGTAGCCCTGCAGAAGTAGATCCTGATCATGACATGCAATACTTATTATAATCAACAGAAAGGATGATTTGTTTCAGGTTTAATGTTTTTTACATTATTTTTGTTTTAACTGTATATAGCTAGTTGTACCGTAGATAGCTATCCAATGCTTGCCATAAATTTGCACACCCAATTATCAGGTAAAAATGCTTTTGCTATCCAGTTTGTTAAATTTCATATACAATATTCCTCAACAACAGTGCCAACACATGCCCCATTTGTATTATGCCTTTTTAATTGCGATAATGTTTCATACAAATCCTTTTGCATAAGTTTTTGAACGTAATTAATACATAATGACATAAATGTTTTTCACCAATGAAAAAACCGATTAGTGAAGGAAAAACTTTCAACAACCATGGAAGTGGTAAAAAAAACAAAGCTACAAGTGGCACCACGGTCGTTTTGCATCCTCATGCAGACGTTCTGGCACTGGCCACTGCCTGCAGATGGATGTTGGCCCATGGATGGGTAATTAGCTCCTCGCTGATCTCAGCTGCAGCCATGCTCCTTCTGATTCTCTTTCATGTGTGGAGTCTGGAGTCACGGCGTGCTGGGGCCGGAGGAGGAAACGCTGCTGGAGGTGACATCGCGTTTGACTGATGCTTTGAGTCAGGATGCTCCCGCTCCAGGGTGGAGATGAAATCTCAGATTCTTTCCCCCTTCCAATCCCGATCCGGTGTCAAGGGGGCGGCTGAAATTGAACTTTCTGCCAAAGCGGAGAGACGTGTTCATAAAAAAAAAAAAAAAAAAAAAAAAAAGCCTGTGGCTACATTTTTTTAAACGTTTTCTTTTGCTGATTTCTGTTACAAAGGACTGTGGGTGACACGTCCGGAGGGATACTACCGTTATTCAAGTGCCAAGCGCATGTCATTGGCTAAGGTTATAGTGAAGACTTGACCTGGAATGCAATTACACCATTCTTAAACTCCATTGGGGAACGGTATAGATGCCATCTACAGTCAATGCTATTTGTCTGACAGGGAGCTCGCCATTTTGGATTTACTGCTACACAGACTCGGCCTACATTCACCGATCTGTTTTGCGGTGTGAATGCCCCAGCCTGTTCACTGAGCCCACTACATCAGAAAGATCTTAATAGGTGCTTATATCTGCACTAAGTAGCACTTTAGTTTACAGCCATGATGCTACTTAATTTCAGCGTAATTGTTACTTTGCTCTTTGTTTCTGTGAAATGAGCCATGCACTCTGGGGAAGTACGGGTAATTGAGACTTAACATCGCAATGCTACCACATTTTAAACTGCATTATTGCCCCTTTATTCTGAACAGTAATGGGAAAGTGCCACCTACTTGGTTTGCTGTCATTAGCTGGTTATCTGCTAACAAATGCTAATGACATTACATTAAGGTTAGTTTTATCTTAATAACAATACATGAATAAAATTACAGTGACAGAGAAATATTGTTACTAGACAGTTGCTAGGTTACACTGACATTGTGAAATAAAGAGCAAGTAACCTTTAAATGGTGATGTTTTGTTAAACAGAGACACTGAAAAAGTCTAATGCAAATACTTAGGGCTTGTTTACAGTGGAAAAAAACGGCTAATATATTGCACTTTGTAGGAAACATCTCCAGAAAAGAGATTTTTTTAGTATTGTGAAAAGAAGGATCTAGATTCAGAACAAGACTTTCTGCTGCAGCAATGGTAACATACAATGGATCTATGACGATACCCCCCTTAACAGTCATTGGCTCAATGGTATGAGACATGAAAGCAAACAGAGTTTTAGAAATACAAATTGTGCTGTCACGTTTTTAATCTTGTTTCTGTGTGGGCCAACCATCAATTAAGTTGGCTGCCTCGCCCAAAGCCCTTCTTTTTGCAATTCTGACTGCATATGTGTAAAATATGGCATGAATTATGAAGACAGTTACAAAGACAGTTCTCTAGTGGCAGCCAAGATGTGAACCAATGTAAAAAAAATATAGCTGTAGAACAGGAGCTAGTTTTGAGCTCATTTTTATGTCCAATTTTGATTCTAATTTTGATTTTTTTTTCCCCAATCTGAAATGCCCAATTTTATTCATATGTCTGTCTCCTGGTTTGTGTCATCCAGTAATTTAGGATAGTGTAAGAATAGCACTAGCGCTGTGTGCTCTGAAAGCCGTGTGCTAGTCTATAGCCAGCCACCTTCCTTTTCTCCCATTGTATTCCACCTGCTGAGCAGCATAGTAATTGCCCCTGAGGACTCAACAGCTTATGCGGTTTGAGCTGGCAGACCACAGGTGCACAATCGAGTCACTCTTACGTGAAGAGAGGGGCGATGACCCTGCCAACCAAAACCCTGCTTGGGTGAAACAACAGCCAATTACGCGGCACCCTGTGGGGCTGCTGGATGAGGAGGATAAGGTACCAGACCATGAGCTCCGGCTCGGTGCTAAAACCCGGTGCTCCTACAGGACGGGCCAGTTGGCAGCCAGGCTAAATCTCATTTCAAACGCCATGCAGTGAATGGAAACACATAAAAATTGGATATTGGTGTACTGTAAATGTTTTATGAAACTAATGGCAAAATGTGAGCCAAAACAAAAAACCTAAAACAGATTATTTTGGTATGCCAGGATCATTGTAGTGACTGATTTACTGCTAAAAAATCAAACATTCTCCCGGAAAAGCTACAGTACACTGCCTAACCTGAGACTACTCAGTGCCTTTCGCCCGCAATCTATCTCAATTAATACGAGTTAAAATTTGGTGGAGAAGGAGTTGCTCTGAATTATTTCTCCAAGCGCATTATAACTTCATTAATCTCGCTGCTTGCAGAGCGAGCGCGCCGTTTCTGGCTTCATACGGCCGCGCTGTCCGTGCCAAAGCCAACGAGGGGGAAACAAACAAACCATTTACCATCTGTACTCTAGGATTCTGACACCAATGTCAGTGTGGCCAAAATGTGGCTTTCACTTGTGCAACCACAGTGCTTCGAAGGAAATGCATTTAAGCATAAAGAAGTATGGAGGCATGCCAGTATCCGTGATCAGAACTACAACATCGGCTCAGAGGACAGCCCTTACGACCCATTTGTACTTTTTAAAAACCATACGCATGCACATGTTTGAAAATATTTTAAATGTATATAAGCAATGCAATGCAAGAAAACTTACCAAAGAAAAAAGCATTTTTGTTACATACACAAGCACACACTCTAAAACACAGATGTATTGGCAAATCAGATGAAAATTCACTGAGACCCTCACTCTTACCAAAGGAGTCCCCCATGGATCCATTCTTTGACCTCTTCAAAATCCCCTACCATGTTGCTTCCCCTACTATGGCTGTACTGACGAAGATTAGGCTCTCTTTTCTACTGATTGTTATACATCAAACGTTGTTTCTCTGACATTTACGGTTAGACTATAAACCTTTTACTCAGTATTGCCAAAACAGCTAACGAGTCTGCCTTATACAGCCACCGCCTTTAGATTCTCCCCTATACAATAGTGTGTGTATTTGTGGCTGCCAAAAACCTTGATGTGGTTCTGATAACTTTTCTTCTTTCTGAGATGATCATAACAGTTACCTGGGGCTGCTGATTCTTTCAATACAACTTCAGTAAAATCCATCTGTTTCTCACAACGGTTTAAACCCAAATAATGATTCAGGCCCATGTGCTGTCCCATCTGGACAACGGCAACAATCTTTATTGCTGGTTTTCTTGCATATGCCATTAGACCCGTCCAAATAAAACATAATACTGCCACTGCCTTGTCCACAATCATTCAAAGTATGTCTGTCCATGTCTCCACTTCAGTGGCGGTCGGTGAGCTGGAAACAGAGGAAGTTCAAACCTCACCTTTAAATCTATCATTCATTTCAACCTCTTCCATTAATTAACCTAGATTAACAATAAAACGAATGGTTTGCAGAATAATTAACACCAATGGTGCGAATAGAGTAGATTAATATCATTTTGTGATACGTAGCAATATTTCGCTTTACTGAACTGTTTAGCATTTGTGAAAGCCACACGTGTTCTTGTGATTTGTGGATAATTTTACTTTTTGCCCAACGTCCGGGAATATTAATGTCAAATGCGCTCGTCTGATTTGCAAGATTCTGCCGTTTAAATGTTCGCGAAACACAGTGGATTGTCTGAAGCTTGTGCACTACAGCGAAAGCTACAGCATGAAATTGTTTAACAAGGACGGCAATCATCTGAATACGTATTGAAAAATGAATCCCCTACTGTTTTACATTGTAGCTTTATTGTGTTACAAAATTCAAATTTATAAAACTGAAGTAAAGGTACTAAAATCGATCTCAGTTTCTGACAATAAACTTTTAGGTTAGAAAAAACAGGATCAAGATAATTCATCTGCAAGATAAAGTTTAGCACACAGGCTTCGACTAGTTTGAGAAAAAAAAAAAAAAAAACAAATCACAAAATGAAATTGATTATCATTTACTCTGTGTACGCAATTGGCATTAATTATCCTTGTTTGTTTTATTTTTAATCTAGGCTAATTAACGGGATCAGGTTGAAATTAATGATAGGTTTAAAGGTGAGGTTTGAACTTCCTTTCAAACCTTACAGTCCTCTAAAACTGCTCCACTCTATTCTCAAGTCACATGGCTATCCCTTCCTGTCGTGGTCCACTCCTCTGTCATGTGTCCTCAGTACTCTGTTCCCCCAGTGGTCGAATTTCCCTTCTACCACAGTCAAGACAGCTGACTTCCTGTGTGTTTTCTGCCTCAGTCTTATTTCGGTTGCATGCTGGCCCAGATAATCCTGAACCCTAAGCATTCATTCTTGGTTGATTAAATTTGTGTCATCTACATTTATCACTATATCCTGAAAGCCACCTTTCCCCGGTTTCTCACTTGCACCTACTTTCTTGCTTAATGATGTGTTTTAGGTTGATGAAATGACTACTGCTATTGGTTGTGACACTAACAACTTTGCATTGTCTCTGTTTATCGCATAAGCCTTTTGTACAGGCCTTAGTAAGTCACTGTGTATTAGAGAATTAGCTAAATTTCTAAGTGTACGTTCTACGCGTGTATGTATATTTGGAAAGAATTTACAGACAATCCTACCACACTTAGCCTAATTAATTAATTAGTTAATTAATCAACTAAATTCACAATTACCTTAATCTATAAGTGAATGCAAGCAAATAAAATTATTCTATGAGTTTATATAACTGCTCAGTAGAAACAGATCCAAACAGTGGTTTTATTCACAATTACAGGACATTTCTTTTTATGCAGCAGATCTGTTTACTGCGAACTGCTTCTCTACATGAGAATTTCACCAGCTGTAAGGACAAGGTTGCTGGGTCCCTTTAAGGACAACATTGATGAACAAAAAAAAGGAAAGAACGAAAGAGCAATGAAAAGAGACGGACGCCAAATGGAGGTAAAGTGAGTAATGAGGTATTGTCTAGGATAAAACTCCAAATCCATCCCAAAATTCAGAGAGCTTCAGTGTATTTCTGCACTCATACATCTTTCAGTATGGCAACACTGTGTCATTCTGTTTTGGATGCTTTCTCCTTTGAGTCTACAGAAATGAGTGAGAACGAAATCTAAATGGGAATACAATTCTCTAATTAATGATTCTGCCGGCTCTGAATGTCACATTTAAAATGTGTTGGAATCGTAATGGGAAATATTCATTCCTTCAGCTCTTTGTAGCTTCTCTCACAATGGGGCTGCCATTAGCAGCGTTATATAATTTCTGTTCAGATAATTTTCACCTTGAGATGTCAATGCAAGGAACCAAGTTTGCATAAAAAGTATTGATTGCCACTTATGCAGTACATGTGTGTTTGCACACACCAGCTGAATAAGAGAGAATCAATACTTTTTTATGCAAAATTGGTAATTTACAAGCCGCTCTCTCAGTAGGCTTGAGGAGAGGAACACTGAGGTGCTAGTCTATGAGATATCACTTACCCTATTGGCCAATCCTGACCCCCTAACATGCTGTTTTTCCGCATGGGTGGTTTGACAGATCGTGGCTAAATGTTGAGCAAAGGAAGACTGTAGTGGCTAAAATGTTCCTTCCGATTGCCAATATCCAATTAGACACTGTTGAAGCTGTCTAAACGAACTTTCCAAAATACTGTTGTTGGGAAGAAATGATTCACTGGAGAATGTAAAATAATGAAATGGTTAACTGCGAAAATACTCAAGGTGATTAAATTCTGAATTTCTAAATTTACAGGGTTTTCCTGTACTCTCAGTAAGCTCCTGTATATTCATCAACACACGCACACATGTTCGCGCGACCAAAACTTTTATGCGCTCAAACCAACAGTAAGCCGTGGTCTGGGTAGCACACACCTTTATATCCACTCTACACCTGTAGGGGGCGTATTATTAACTGTAGAAAATAATCTAATGTAAACATAGCTATATTTACACTATAAAGTAAACAAAACATATAATAATATATAATATGGCTCCTACAAAGATGCTTCATTTGTTATGCTTCATATTGATCAATCACTTTTTCAGTGGGTTGATTATAGATTAAATTATCCCCATTCCATGTCTGTTTTTGGATTTTTTTTATTTTTCCAACCAGGCTAAGGTTGTGAGGATCACGTTTAGCTCCAGGAAGTGACATTTCGGTGGGGGAGAGGAGGGAGGGGTGCACCTACGAGCCCCTTCTTGTCATTTGCGCCCTGGTCCGCTGTCACAAGCAGGTGGAAGTGACAGAGACAGTGCTTGACCTTTAAAAAAAATGCCGTTAAAGTCTCCTGCTGGCCGCCGCGTCTAATTATCCTGCCCTCCTCCGACAAATCCGCCGACGCGCTCCGGGTCCCCGCCGCGGCCGCAATAGGCGGCGCATCGATTCCGCTGAGTCACTCTCACTGTAATTGAATGTTTAGCTGTGTCGCCGAGGCCTGTGAGCTTGTCAATGCAATTAACCCCTTTAACCGGGCGACTTTTTGTTCAGCACGCATACTCAAGGTACCAGAGGTGCGGACTGGTCAGAAAGGCTACGACTAGTACTTCCTCCGCCAAGTGTTCATTGGGTCTACAGGTCAACTGGTCAGTGTTTATCGTCCTTCACCCTGGTGATTAGCCTTTTAAAACATCATCGACGGGTTATAGAATTTCCTGCGTTACTTTTCCCTTCATATCACAGAAAAAAAAATGTCAGGTGGAATGTATAAGTAATGTTTCTCCACATCTCTTGACGAGACCATGATTTCAGGGGAGGAGTGGGGGAGGTTTCTTGACTGAACAGACCGAATATAAAACCATACATAACATCATGTCATATCACCATGGAAACATGATTGTATGCTTGTTTGTTTAAAAAAAAAAGAAATGACAGGATAGGCCAGATTCCGCATTTACGCCTGTACAATATGTATTCATTCTGAGAGCCAGTTACATCACAGCTGTAAATGAAACCTGGAAAACGTGGCAGTTTGCACAGATGCACTGATCTGCACGTTATATTAGATGTGCAGTATATGTGCGGACATTGAAGCCAACAGGGCGGAAGCCGTGGCTTTCTACATGCTCTGCTTTATAATTTACAAATCATAAGAGCAAAGATAAGAGGAAGGAAGGATATTATCCTTGCTCTTCTGTATGAATATCAAACTTCTGTTCTAATAAACCATACGCGCATAATTTGCTCAATGTACAGTCAAATGTTTTGTGTTTTTTCCGAATGTGCTGTTCTGTACTTTTGGAATTTGAGTCCTTTTAAACACATGCACTGACACTCGATGAATGACATCAATTCAGTCTGAAAAAAGTCAAAGGAGACATTAGCGGTCATATTTTTGTGCCAGGAAACGAGAGTGCAAACAGCACTCTACCATTTTGCCAAACATTACAGTATACAAATGTTTGTCTCACTGATTCCAAATATAATCGTCACACATACGTATGATGCATGATTGTTTTCCTAGTAATGTGACAGTGTTAAGCATGAACGCTCATCTGCGCCACTTAAATTTCAAATTAAAAACATAAATTCTCAAAATTATACCGTATGAGTATCTGAAGGAAGCAATTGCAGCTACTGCTGGACTGCCACAACATCATGGCCCTATAAGTGCTGTGCATGAACCATAGCAAAAATATTGTTGCAGAAAGTCAATATTGATATTAATGTCTTTTAGATACATTTCACGATCTCCAGAGAATCTCAAATAAGAATGATTTCTTGAAATATACATTTCTACTTAGGAACCCAGGTAAGCAGCACCCCCATTTAACACACACACACACACACACGCACACACACACATATCAATAACACACAAGTATACACAGGTACATATGCAAACACAGTCACACACGTAGAAGCACACACACACACACACACGCACAGTCTCACACACACACACACAAACACATACACACACACACACACGCACAGTCACACACACACACACACACACACACACACACACACACACACACACACACACACACACACACACGTAGGCCAGTGCACTCACACTGCACGATGAGCTCCACCACAGCTTCGCGGGGCTTCACATTGAACCCGTTGTACTGGCTGGTCTGGCAGCGGTACGAGCCGGTCATCTCCCGGGAGACGTTGACGATGCGCAGGATCCCGTCGTAGCTCTCCGTCTGCATGTTCCCGTCCGGCATGGGCGCCTCCTTGTCAGCCCTGGACCACAGGATGATCGGCTTGGGCTTCCCTGAAACAAGGCACTGAAGCTCCACCGTGTCACCCTCCTGGGTCACCAGAGGGGACTTCCCTCGTGGGACCGTCAGGTTCGGGGGAACTAAGAAAGAGAAAAACAGAGGAGGGACTGATATGGGGCTCTAGCAAGTCAGACGGCGGGATAAACAGGATGGTTTGCCCCTCCCACCCCCCCTCCCAAACCCTTAATTAGTTCTGAGCGTGAGGACTCAGACTAACACCGTAAAGCCTGCTGCAGGTTCCCTCCCAAGCAATGGGTAATACAGTACCATGTCCAACTAAGACTAAAACTATATGTGCCCTTGCACTGAGTTATGGAGTATTCCTGCTACATCTGCTTTCCAGCTAACTACCCTAGCATTGTATACATAGGGCATTGCTTAGTAATTCATGCAATGCATAAGTTTGAAGGTATGTGTCCCGTATTGTAGAAATAGGGTATACCACCCATGAGAACATTCACAAAAACATTCTGTATTTTAATGTGTCCCAAATTGAAAGATTACATTAATTCGTAGCTTATTAAGGGTTTATAAATCAATAAAATGCAAATGTAAATGTAATCGATGGGAAAAAGGTGTGTATATGACGAACTGAATAACAGCAACAAAAAACGATTGTGAGGCTATAATGGAATGGTCAGAGGTTGTAATGACCGTTTAATCGATACAGCGCCTTTTAAAACAGAAAGATAGTTTCCACTTGAAACTATTACCGCAGAAAGAATAGGCAGACCACAGCCAACACAGTGGCAAAGAGTTCACCAACAAACAGAAATAAGTTGTGTAAAAGATTTGCTAAACAAATCTGGTATATCCCATATTTTCAAGTTAAGTGGCTCGCTGCAGTGATTCATTTGTAAGTGAGGGGGAGTCAGATTGCAAGAGAAAGTGCTCAATCCCATTACTATCTTTTATTCAGACTTTCAGGGGTGGCATAAATTTGAGTTTGAAACTAACATTCCAAAAACTGCATCAGCTGAAATGCATGCAAAGGTAAAAATTGCTTAAAAGTTTAAATATTGATTTTCCTAATTTTTTGTAATTCTGCGTCGGTAGACAACAGGAAACAGAATGTCTGCTAAATTATATGACTATATATATATATAATATTGATAGCTATTTTAATGACTAACATGCTGACAATACACAGTACTGTGCAAACGTTTTAGGCAGGTGTGAAAAATCCTGTAAAGTAAGAATGCTTTCAAACATATAAATAATAATTGTTTATTTTTATCAATTTACAAAATGCAAAGTGAACAAACAAAAGAAAAATCTAAATCAAATCAATATTATTTGGTGTTACTACCCTTTGCCTTCAAACCAGAATCAATTCTTATAGGTACACCTGCACATAGTCAGGTATTTGGTAGGACTATACCAATCAACCAATTATACCAAACAGGTGCTAATTGTCATCAATTTCACATATAGGTTAAAACACAGACATTAACTGAAACAGAAACAGCTGTGCAGGAGGCTTAAAACTGGGTGAGGAGCAGCCAAACTTCGCCATACACCTGAGCACAACAAGACAAAAAGTAGTTATACAGCAGTCTCTCCCAGACAAAGATTTCAAAGCAGACCGGGGTTTCAAGATGTGCTGTTCAAGCTCTTTTGAAGAAGCACAAAGAAATGGGTAACACTGAGCATTGTAGATGCAGTGGCCAGCCAAGGAAACTCAACTATGCACGAAAACATAGGAACTGGGGCAGCAGGTGCTCTGGACTGATGAGTCAAAATTTGAAATATTTTGCTGTAGCAGAAGGCAGGTTGTTCATAGGACTGGAGAGTAATACAATAATCAATGTCTGCTGGTAACAGTGAAGCATGGTGGAGGTTCCTTGCAAGTTTGGGGATGCATTTCTGCAAATGGAGTTAGATTTGGTCAGGATTAATTGTATCCTCAATGCTGAGAAATGCATGCAGATACTTATCCATCATGCAATACTGTCAGGGAGGCGTATGATTGGCCCCAAATTTGTTCTGCAGCAGGACAACAACCCCAAACATACAGGCAATGTCATTAAGAACTATCTTCAGTGTAAAGATCGAGAAGTGATGGTATGGCCCCCACAGCCCCTGATCTCAACATCATTGAGTCTGTCTGGGATTACATGGAGACAGTAGGATTTGAGGAAGCCTACATCCATAGGAAATGTGTGGTTAGATCTCCAAGATGTTTGGCGCAACCTACCAGCCGAGTTCCTTCAAAAATTGTGTGCGACTGTACCAAGAAGAATTGATGCTGTTTTGAAGGGTGGTCACACTAAATATTGATTTAGATTTCTTATGTTCATTCACTGCATTTTGCTAATTGATGAAAATAAAATTTTAACACTTCCATTTTGAAAGCATTCTTAGTTTACAGCATTTTTTCAAACCTGCCTAAAACTTTTGCACAGTACTGTATATTTATAAAATATAAAGAGAAGAGAAACTCCATGTTTTAGCCTTTACTGGGATTTTTACCTCTGTGGAAATAAGTTATTTTTCTTGGCACAAGCTATATCAGATTCACATTGAGGTGCCAGAGCAACAAACTGAAACGGACAGGATACACCCCAAAATAAGCTCTGTTGGTTCCAAAGACTGTTCACCATCAGTAATACTGTTACACTTACTATCTAGAACCAGCACAGAAACTGACTGTACTGTAAAAAATATACACATCCTTTACTCATTTTGATTGCCATTGTTAACTTATAAGAATTGAAGAGTGTATATTTTAGTTGTTACAGGCCTGGTATTTGGATGAAATGCCCAGCTTCAGACAGTGGAAGTACTACCATGTATTTCTTCAATCCATTCATTAAACCAGCTAATTTCACCAATTCCATCCCTTACCTGGCTGAAGAGTTATGCTAAAAACAGCTGTTTAAGTGCATGGGTGGAACCTGTCCACGGTGATACTTCAGCTGTTTGAAATCAAGGATTTCCACCCCTGCGTCTACGGTCTAACAGCTAAGCTGCAGACTCTGAGCTGCAATATTCTGGTAACAAGTGTCATTGGGATGGTGGAGGCATTACATCACCTCCCCTTCCCCAAGTAACCATGGTAACACACCACTTGTGATGTCACAGGCATCCAGGATTGACTGCCTTAATTCAGGGCATCTGATTGGATGGCATGGCTCTCAGCTGAAGTACAGTGCAAGCAGCAAACTTTCTACCCTACTATTCTGCTGCTAATTTTCTGATCCTTAATCAACCCTATAATCTAATCAGTTTAGCATTTTTTTTTTTTTATAAAATAGTACGTTAAAGTAAATGCATCAGTGTGCAGGCATTCATCTAATTAGCTAACAACAGCAGATGTTTTCAACGTTATTCTAGACTTGCTTCCTTTTTAGCCCAAGGCTTTAACTGAAGTACTGCCGTGTGTGTGTATGTGTCTGTGTGTGTGTGTGTGTGTGTGTGTGTGTGTATTATTTATTCATCTTGAATCCAGGCACCCCCTGAAAAGCTTTGAAAACCAGCGAATAACACTTCTTAAATAAGGCTGACAGGTTGATTGTGCTAAGTTCAACAGCCCCGCGGTCAAGCCTGGCCCAGGCTTCCCGCTGTTAGTCTCCCATCGCAGGCCACGCTCCTCATGCCGCGGGGGCCCCGCACATGGCCTCTCTCGAGGGCCTCTCCCTGCCGCGGGGTGGGTGAAGGACAGGTGTGGGACACAGGGCGTACGTGTGGCCTATGCTCTGGGCCGGTCAAGTTCCACCTTTTCGCTTACAGAGGATGAGTCTGAAACAGCGTAATTTGCAGGGAAACCATGAAAAGAGTGAGGAACGTGATTGTAATCCTTAGAGAAAATGCAGGCTATGCGTACATTGCAGAGAGAGCACTGACTCATGGTAGATATATGAGCAAAAGCAAAGCTGCATGTAGTTGTCTGTTTATTGGCGAACGCCACAAGCTGCCTTTGAAAAGAGTGATTCACCGGGACAGGGGCTGCCCCACACGCGGCCGCCACCGCTGCTCGATGAGGGGACATCGTGACGGAACACGAAAGCCGTTTGCTCGCAGCTGGGCGCGCTCTCGGCCAGAAGTCAGAAATGATGTCTCTGACTAGGTGCCTTTCCCCTCCGCGCGGAGCTTCGTCCGGGGCGAAAAATGCGCAGCGCCGGGATGACGCAGGGTTTTAATGAACTCATTGGTTCTCAGCGGAGTGAAGAGAGGGATTGAGACTGGGAGCGATGTTTACCGCAGCCAATAGGGGGCTGTCCCGCCATCCCTTCCCCACGCCCACCACTGCAGGGGCCTCATTTTCCACCTTTACCAAGGTAGCATAACACACGCCTGTTCTGGCAGCTGGCAGGTACACCCCCCACCCATTCCACCAACCCACCCCCCTAACCCCCCACCCACATCCCACGTCCCTCCTGGATGTTTTCGTGCTCTTCAGAGTCTCCTTTTCCAGTGTGTCAGAAGACATTTATTTACCGGGGTGTTGCTGTATCCTCAGAGAGGGCCGACTCGCGGGGCTAGCGGCGGCCAGGAGACGGAGGTGGGACTGACAGAAGGCAAGGCCCCGCCTGGAAAGGGCCAGTGCAGGAGTAATCCAAACAGACGGCAGGGAAAAAATAAAACACCCCCCCAACCCCCACCCCCGCCAACACCTCAACACACACATGCACAGAAAACACGACTCAAATCCCACATTTGTCTTCTTTACCATCAGCTCTTTGTTGTGACCCACAAACCGGGTAGGATTTTATCACTCAGTACAGTATTATCACTGTAGAGAGTGAGGGGGAGGAGAGAGAAAGAGAGAGAGAGATAAGCAAGAGAGGCAGGAGAGAAATAGAGACAGAAAGCAAAAGAGAGGCCAGAGACTGAGAAACAGAAAGGGAGGAGGGAAGAGGGGGAAGGGAAAAAGAGAGTTGGGGGTTGGGTTGTCGGTCTCCAATATACAGCCGGTCACCATAATGAAATGGCAAAGTGATTGTTTTGGATTATGGCATTGAGAGGCAGAGCATATAACACAATATGGGAAGGAATGAGAAATGGCAGAAGCATGACAGGATAATGAGTACTGTGCCGTAGCTGCTAGCTATTCTGATTTAATTAGCATAGTAGCACAGGAATTATGATCACTGCAAAGGCACACCATGGACCATACACAATTAGCTCTGGGACCTGTCTAACACACCGTTTCACCACCACCGCCACAAAGTTTTAAAATATCCTCTTAAGACACCTCAGCTCAAAGAAGGGAGAGTTAAAACCACCGGACCTTTTGATACATCATAGAACACGCCGGCCCACTTGCAATGTACTGCATCAGCTGCAACGACTTGAGGTAGATGTGCGGCAAGACCAATTTAAACCAATTTCACGGTCTGATCACTGGCCTCCTCCATGTCTAGGCCAGACTGCAACTTGTGTACCACTCCTGTTACCATAACTTAAATGTTAAATGCTAAACATTTGTCGTTATTGGTTACGGTCTAAAGCTCACTAAGTTACTCACTCACGATTTTACCAAGGACGCCAGCCACTGGAAGAGTGTTTTCATTGACGTCACACATGCCAATCAAACGTTCACTTATTGCTACCCATGATAAGCCTGAATTTACCAAAAGGCAGCCGTCTGCTGCCTCATAACAGGTCATAAAGCATTATAACAGTCTATGACTCTCATAATACATCAAACATCCCATCCATACAGCGAAAATATCTCAGAAACAATCAAGTTTGATGTTGAAGATAACTGTGACCAATGTCTTAACAACAGGTAATCACTAGCTGGTCACTTTGTGGCTGGTACATAGTTCTTTCCCAAATTGTAACAAATGCAAAACGTCTTGGCAAATATTGTAACCTCACATAAAATCTTTTTACCTCATTCATGCAGCTAAGAGTGAGTCACTTTGCAAGTGGGCCAACCTTTCTGTGGACCTTACAAATGATAACACATTTCTACGAAGGGACCCTGTTGTTGTAATGGCATATTTAATTGTGATTTTTTTTTTATTAGCATTTCCATTTACGATTATTATAGACATCAAGGTCAAATGGGAGACGGAAAAAGGATTCCAGAAGCTTTATTAGCTGGGAAAAAATGAAATCTATTGCCAGAGACAGCAGATTTTCTACATATAACATTCACTGAACTAATTGCTGTAATTGGAATCCAAAGACTGTGGAATGCTAGCGAAATTGCTTCGCAGACCAACATATCCTAACCCTCAAGTAATTTAATGACAGATCAATTATAAAATTCCCATCCTTTGGGAGAGGGAACCACATCTTCCCTCTTTGATTAATGACATCTTCTAACCAAAGACAAATGAATTTCTTTCTATCTGTCACAGGGATTCTATCTCTGACGGCCTCAGGTTTGAATTATCAGCAGTTTTGGGCCGCCTTCTTACTATTGTCACATTTAACACCAGCTAATATGAAGACGAATTAGGTGCTATTATAGACTATGGAACTAGCATCACCATGAATTCTGGTTTGACTCTGCTCTTTAATCTTCTTGGCAATACAGAGCATGTCTTGGCTCTCGTTTGCCTATTTGTAATGAATAAAACATTAACTGTGACAATAAAAAAAACAGTTGGTTAATGACTCAATTTTCACAATGAAAAATATCCGCAATCTGTGCTTGGGCACGTGGAAACGTATGTAAGCAGTTTTGTTGAGAATATATCACCTTATTAGCTGTTTGTCACTACCCGCTTGCATTTTTATGTTCTTAGCGAAAGCTAAACAAGCAAAAGCTAAGGGAAAAAAACAAAGATTAATCATTCATTGTAGTTCCACTCTCACAGTCCCTTATTTTTCTCCCCTCCTGTCCAGTAACTGAACACTGCTATGAAGCAGATAACAGAAGCGGCTAAAACGTTAGCATTACGAGATACTGTATGATAGCGGGTCTGTTGTGTTCAATGATGTTTTTGACTTATTTCCTTGGAAACAGTTCTGTGCATTGATTGGTTGATTTTATTTCTTCACTTCCCCAGTACCCAACCACTTCCTGTAAAGACCCTCTTGTCGCAGCAGGGAGGGGGCGGTGCATGATGGAAATAGGTGCTCACCAGTGGTGGAGGAGATGTTGACGTCAATGCTGATCTCTGGGATACCTCCACCCTTCAGAGATGCAATGCAGGTGTAGGTTCCGAAGTCGGTGAATTTGAGGTCGATGATGTCCAGGTTGGTGGTGCCGGCGGACACTTCAGGGTCAGTCTGGGTGATGACCATTCGCTCGGAGCTGCGGAGTGGCCGTCCGTTCTTAAGCCAGCTGAACACCAGCTCCTCGGGTGGCATGGCCTCCACCTGGCACGAAATCTTTACCTCTCGGCCAATCTGGATGTTGTCATCGTTGTGGTATGGGTCCGGGGTGATCCAGAATCGCCCTTTCTTTAAAGCTGTGAGAGGGAGGGGGAGGAGAAAAGGATGCTAAGTAATGCAGTGGGGGCCAATGGTGACAGGTCCAGAAAATCTTCATTCAGGAGAACTGCTCAAAAAGTCAATTTAGGGATTGGCTCAACATCCAAAGTGTTCCTGTGACATAAAACTCACAAAACACAAATATGCAAATCATTCTCTCATCTCTTTTAAGTCACTGAATGCAATAAATTCTTATTTATCCACCAGAAAAACTTTCAAAATACAGAAAGTCAAAGTCCAGAAGTTAAACCGAGGGCATTAAAAAGTTAAACTATTAGGATTGACAGGATGCTGTATGCACAAATCTTGATAAAAATAATTGATAAAGGTGCATAAGCAGTGAGTGAAACTGTCAAACTGTTCTACTGTTTTTCAATGTGTTTGCCACGACAAAACATTGATTTCTCGGTTGAATAACGTCTCAAGCTTTTCAAAAATTGCATTCACAGAGAATCCTTCCATCCCAAGGACCCACATCAGCATTCTTTCACAGCTACATCACCGTTATACAACGGTGTGATGTTAGCGACCCGTTACCATGGCTCCACACTTCTCATACAACAAGCTACGTCTTAGTATTTTTGCTAAAATGGTCCAACACTGTGTGCGTAAAGTTTACCTAAGGTTATTCTCTGGGGGAAAAAATAAGTACTTGGCCCTGAATTTAACGTTGAACACGTAATTGGAGAAAAGGCAATTGAAAATAAAACTAAGTAACAGTGAGCAGTTACCCAATAAATCCCTCACTAGGCAGACGGCTCCAATCGATAAATGCTGGCTGCTTCAGATACCTCTGTGACGGGGGGTTCTGCTGAGGCACCTCTAGCTGGGGCTCTCAAACTTTTTCTTATGTCGTCCCCTTAAAATGAATACCCTCCAAATGAGCCACCATGTAAGCATCCCCCATTTCATATGTTTACGTTTATCCAACATTACAAGATGCAATGTAGTGGCTATTTAACATTACTACATGGAGCTATGTAAACATCCTATCAGTTCATCAATGACAGAAATGTAGCCACTGGTAGTTGTGGGACATGAACGTATTTCAACGTATTTTTTTTCCATGCCAAACGTTTTGTTTGGCTCAAATAAGTTTCTGACTGTAGCCTAACCCATTAAGGGGTTCTTAAAACCTCACTACTCCATAAACAGTCAATGTTCTGGTTGTGTATCCCTCTAAGCTCATGATCACTTCCCAACCTCCTTCTGTGAAAGATAGGAACCGGATCACATCATTTAAGACATGCTAAGGGGGACAGGCAGGCTGACAGTGATCTAAACTTCATTACTAAAATCACTTTTTACTTAAATCATGTGAGGAACATGGATTGTGTCCTCACTTCTACTTCAACTAACCCAACTGTTCTGCATCGCACCAATCTGCAGATTATATTGTGTGTGTTCAACATGCTGTAGAAACAAACGTGACCAGAGTGCTAATGTAGAAATTATCGTAGTATATATAATACTACTGTCATTTATTTGCTTGAGCTACATGATTTAAAGTCTGTCTGATTATACTCAAATTTACTAGGAGCACATGTTCAAGTTTGGGTGCTTGCCCATATCCTTGACTCAAACATACTGGAAAAGTGCTTCTACCCTATAGCAGACCCTATCCCTTGTCCATTTTTAGTCCCCATGTTGAAGTGAACAGTTCTGAAAATGACTGGCTGGGAATTACAGCAGACCTATACATGATTGGCCAGGAAACACTGCTCCTTGCCTGACACCATGCTGCCCGGAGATGTGCCTTTCTTAAAATCGAGTCAATTTAGCGTCACTTGACCAGCGCTCGGTCTCCTAAGCCGGGCATGAACAACGCGTCTTGTCGCAAAACAATGGTTCATTTCATTTATTTATGATTTTAAGTAGAGTTCCGGGTGAAAACACTGCTCCCCCATTTTACTCTGTGGATTGAATGTAACATCTGCTGGCACTATGGTCTCGTGTCTTGTTTTTTTAACCTCTTGTGAGGCTGAGCTTGAATGCATTGATTCAATGAATCGGTCCTGTCACAGGCAGTAATGGCGTTATAGCCGCAGACTTCATTTGTTCATCAGAAATGCTAAAAGCCTGGGAACAATACAGAATGAATGTAAACCATTACCGGCAAGACAGCATTGACAAGACAATGTGGGCTATACAGAGAGAGAGACTATGCAGTCTTGCTAACAATCCGATATCAAAGACTAACAGAAGCTGCAAAACTAAACCGGTTCAAATCCCGTGTCGTACATATTTTTTGCCACTCAGATTTCCAAACGACTGACATTTAAAACATCAGCAAGCGTCAAACCATCGAGCGTGCCTATACGTCTACTGTTAGATGTTGGGTTGTGATACTATGTCGGTTTTAAAGCGTCCGAGTTGTGTGCGCCTTGGAAAGTACAAACAGAGTAAATAAAAGACACAGTCAATATGCATTATTCAAGAGGTGCTTCAGGAGAAAAAGCTCTTTTCGATCTGCAGTCTTTTTTTTTTTTTTTTTTTTTTTTTGCCAAAGGACGGGGTTATCAGAAGCATGCAAGCAAAGAACACACATAGCTTTTACAGAATTTTCTCAGAGATTCAACTTCACTCAAAGCTCGCTATCCTAATATTTATAATACGTAGCGTCTAATCTAAAAAACACAAAGCTTCGTCTGTGGAAACAAGCTCCACAAGGAAACAAAAAGTATAAGACAGCGACTCGAATGGAAGAAACTATTGCAATATTAATTCATGGGAGATGCAGCCATAATGTATGATAGAGACAGAAAAAAGGTTCCGTTAGATTGCATGGTGGTAAGATATTTATGAACATGTTCCATAAAAAACTGACTGCTATAGGCCAAAAAGGAACATGCATTTGAAAAATTAATGGTCTTGGCATTTGCAGAAAATAGTTAAATTTGCAGACGTACAAAATGTGAGCATTTTCTACGAATTCTGAATGTTACTTAGATAATCTGAAATTGTGACCTCAAATAAGCACAAATACATCAAATAATTTGGTGCAGGTGAGGAATTGGTGGGGTGTGTGTGTGTGTGTGTGGGGGTAATACGAAAAGGCAAACCGCATTTTGGGATATTCAGCAAAAGGTACTGAGCATGTCAAAGTTGGATAAAAACATCGAACACAATGTCTCCGTCAGATCGCATTAGGGGTACTGTGTTGAGTTTCGGACTTTACACAGCGGTGAAGGCATAAAAACTCTGGTACGCATATAGAGGAAGGCAACTAAAAGGGTTTCAGGTATCAGATTTAATTTACAAAGAAAGACTTACCACTATCTTTTCATGCTCAGCAAAAGCATACTAAGACGGATTTGACTTAGGTTTTAAAATATTTAAAGTGGATTAAAAAGTGAAGTACGGGTTGACTTCTGTCAGTAAAACAAGGGCATGGATAAAGTTACACTTCCTGCTGAATCCAGGAAGTACTGTTCCCAGGAAGTATAAAGAAGGTTGGAAATATATGCAACAGCTTGCCAGGTCACGTAGTAGAATCCACAACAGACGTTCTCTACACCTAGAGTTACAAGCCCTGGTTCTGGAGGTCCAGGGGAACACACTGGGTTTTGTTGTTATTTAACAGAGAAATTACAGCAATTAAAACAGTTATGTAACCTCATCACTTTTTAGGCATCACTTAGTTATGAATTTAAGGAGAGGGCAAGCAACGGTATATCCTGCTGGCCTTAATACAACTCTGGTGGAAAGCCGCAGCTCTAGACTTAAGAGAAAACAGCGAGTTAGGGATGCTGGAAGGCTAAATTGGCGAAGGAGAATCAATCTTTCACACTCCACATGGGGTAAAGTACACAGCGCTTAAGTTTGTTATGCTTGCCGCAATATGTCAGACACGCACGCCCACCCGAACCCCCTTTATCGCTCTATCATTTGGAATGGTTGACTGTGACCTCGGGGACAGTTTTTGTCGTGCACCAGTTCGGTACTCGGTAGGATGTGCCGTCCAAAAAGTGCTCATGACCGGAAACCGCACCCCCCCCCCCCGCCCTGCAGCCTGCCAGCAGAGATGCAGCGGTTCCAGTTCACTGCGCAGCCAGTGCAGGTACATCTCCAGAACCACCACAGCAGGTTCCACTGAACGGTGGGGTGGCTGTTACCCTAAAAATTTAGCATCAGCCTTGGAGCTTCCAAACACGCACAGCTGGATAACGCATAAGCAACGCGACTTTAAATTTCATTGCTGTGTGCATGAGACAAACCATCTTCCATCCTCACACACAGAGTTTTAGGTCTTTCACTTTATCCATTCACACAGTGGAACGACTGACTCGTACGACTCAAATCGTTCAAAGCTACAACCTGACCCTACGCCTCTCCCACTGGCCGGGTTCTGCCCACTCTTCTCCCTTACAAACCTCTGAGATGCAGCAGTCAATTAAGCGACTATGTGCGGCTATGCATTGAGAAAGTTGGCCATCTCCTCTTCGAACCCACGACCACCACCGACCCTGTCCAACCCTCAAGGGTTTGTCACAACCCAAGGGGCCGTACCTTAACTCTTAACTGACTTGTTACCGTTCATGCCACACACACAAAACCCCCCCCCACCCCTTCAAAACTTGCTCCCTCTCTGCTCATTAATGGAAATATTATGCACCACTGCTCCATGAATTATTTAAAAAACAACAACTCTGATAAGAGCCAATTTACATGCTGATTTACATACCGGGAGCAGGCTTTTTACAAGTCACATCAAGAGGGGCTTGTTTTTTTTTTTTTTTTTTTTTTTTTTTTTTTTGTTGGAGGGCCAAACACCAAACAGCGGCTAAACCTACAAAGTGCTCCTGTTTGTCCCCCTTACGACAGCGCTTGCAGTGGTGGTTTGGGCAGCGGCCTGCGCAGGGGGCTTTAATCTGGCCTGAGAGGCCGACGCCCTGTTTGATCAGTCGGCAAACGCGAGGCCCAGAGATCTGCATCTACGGACTTTGCCGTGCAAGGCAGCGACTAGAACCTTTGATTTTAACGCTTTGATATTTCCAGCTTATCCGACTCGCAGCTTTAGCCCATGCTAGGCAAAAAAAAAAGGAGTGGGTCGTGGAGAGAGGGGAAGAGAATGTTTCGATACGAGTCTATGATCTTTCAATGCATAGTTTTCGCAAAATGTAAAGTATGAATCTGAAATACCGCCTTTTGACAACTGGTCCAAGTCAAGGACAAAGCACAGCTTGGGGTAGGCTGACCACCCTGTCTGCCTTTAGATGTTTGGCTCAGGTGTTACCTTGGACTGCTACACTGGTCCCTTTTGTGAGCCAAAAAAAATTGGCCCATGTCACAGAAATTGGGACAGCTAACTGACTCTTTTCATCTGTAAAAGGATTGTGATTGCAACCGGGGCGTGCCAAAACGCATGTTGGTGTCCTTGAAGAAAGGCCGAGCTGAACGCTGTCCCGGGCCAGAGCAACCGGGGCCAGGAGAACAGCCATCTGCTCAGAAAGGGCCTGAGAAATGGACTGGCCCGTCGGCAAAGAAAGCCCTACGGGTGTGATATAAACACGCAAGCGATGACGGCAAGCCCAAACTGCAGGGTGTCTGAAATGTAAGATAATCAATTAATATAATGCATATATACAAAGATGCAAAACAGCTTGAGATACTTACACACTTTCAGTCTCATAACGAGCTTATCATAAAATCTTGGACAATGCTTTCCTTTGGGTAATACAAAAACTGCTTATAAACACATTAATACATAGTTCATAATCATTAGTAGTCTCTTCTTTAATAACTATATACGATTTCCTCATGTGTTTATGAACATTAGCAAACTGAACTGTCTGTGGCTAGAGGCTAGAGGATTCCGACAGATCTTGACATCAGCTTCATCGGTTTGTTTTCGAAATGAGAAAGACAGAGCTCGAAAATCCATGGGTTCTGAATCAAATGCAGAACTCTTTTTAGCCAGCGCGAGCCCCTCAGCACTGAGTGAAGATTAAAGTATTACTTCATATTTAAATGAGGAAGAGGATGGCAATGAACATGCATGTATAAGTGCAGAATCTGAGGGTGACTCATCGAAAGCCTCGGGGGATGCACCCAACCCTCACAGTGTGTGTGTGTGTGTGTGTGTGTGTGTGACTGCAATGTGTACGACCGCAAATGGTGTTTTAGATTAAAACTGATGATTGGCTTCACTCTTCTTCACAAACCAGCCAGATTAAATAAACAGTGCAATTTTTAAGGAACGCGTTTGTCTACCACTAAAAAGTGAACAGTACCTTGAAAATGAACAAGAACAACTTATGAGATACTGAATAGAAAAAGATATTATTAATTATTCCGTTCCTATTGGGATTGGGAATATACAGTAGACAGATGTTCAAGAATTACTGTCTACACTTACATACTTTAGACATCACTTTGAAGCTCACAAATACTTCATTTAAGTTAATGTTGAAGCATTCGCAATTCCCAGTTTTCTGTTTTTCAACCCTCTTCCAGCTCTCAACTATTTGCATTTTATTGATCTTCTTCTTACTCCTCTAGCATTGTTCCTTTTTAATGTTGAGGGACACCCACATTGAAAATAATTTACAATACCTACAAAGTGGCCAAAAGCAGAGTTATGATTTGCACAGAAAGAAGCGTGATACTGTTGTGAGAGACTGCTTGAGAGCTCACAGCGTATTGGCCTTCCTTAAGAGAGGTCATTGTTTTGGATGAGTTTTTAACAAGCTGTTATGAAGCTAGAGTACCTTGTTTGTTGTGAGTTATCTATTTCGTCTGTTGTATACTTTACATTTTCAACAGCATATAGTCTGAAGTAGCTCCTCGACTCTTAACAAATGTTTCGATAATGGTAAACAATATTAGCTTTTAAAGAATTCCGCTGAGGATTCAACTGTAAACAGCTCCAGGGATCTTTGAAATCATTTGTAACAGACATTACTCCTCTCAAAAAATTTCTCACGAATTCAAACGAAAAGAGTGTTTACATTGGAATTGCTGACCTTAATTTACCTCTAGACTGGCGGTGTGCAGCGGAGTTTTCCTACAGGCACAAATTCATCCAGTGTTGGAGAGAAGATAGCACAAAGACTGCATCATTAGGCCGGTGATTACTGAACGATAAGGAAGGTGCCCCTACATTAACGGAGCCAGCAGTAATGTCTGCTTGCCATGTGTAGATTTACTTGGTCAGTTGTGACGGGTCGTTTTTGAAAAATACGAGGCCTCCATGCAGCTCATGCGGGACGGATTCCTGATCAGCTGCTCAAGTGAACGTTGTGATCAGGTGCTTGATGCCAGCCATGGCTGGGGTCCACGATGGCATGGCCAGGGAACGTTAGGTGGTAAGCCGTCTCGCTCAACTGGTCTCACTGCTTTCTGGTGGTTAGGGTTGGGGGAGCCCGCAGATGCAGGACCTGAGATTATGTTGACCTCATGATCCTCCAATGAGATGGGCGGCGTGTGGTTGGTGGTGTGCCTGCAGTTCGTAAAGGAACGAGGGCTTGTTATCCAATGAATGGGAGGAGTCACATGATCACTTCCTCCTCCTCCTCCTGAAGCAGGCAGCTACAGTTGCCGCGGGGGATCGTGTAGTTCAGTCAAAGTTCGGGTGGGGAAAAATAAAAATGTATATCTTTCTACAAAGATAAAAAAAAGAGGCTGCAGGCAAAAAATGCAGGTTATGTATAGTTAATGTGTCAGACAAGGTTTTCAGGAGTGCAAGCCACTTATAAATGAGGAAATTGTCTACTTGTTATGAAAATTGGCTACGTTTCAAAGCCTTTAAGATATTTAGCCATTTAGGCTACAGTTCAAACAGTTCAAAGCCATTTTTGATACAAGTGGATTAGCGGGATTATGCAAATGCTCAACCCTTATAAATGACCTGTGAAACCTCGGGGGAAGTGTGGGTCTGATTTGTTCATCGATTCGCTGTGCAAACTTACAACCGCTCGGTGAGCTTGTTTTTATGTTCCCGATTCAAGAGCTTGAAATTGGCTCCTCCTGGGAAACCGATCAATCAACCAATCCTTGTTGCTTTAAAAAAGCATCCAAAATGTTTGTTGAAGGTGCAATGAATTTGTTTGCGATTTCTGAATTGTCCTGATTTCTTAAAAACATGCATGGGTTTCTATCACTGTGAGTTGTCAGGGAAACATGCGCTGGATAGACAGCCCAAATCGCAACAAGATTTACGGGGCCGATTTCAATTTGCACACTTTATGAAGGTGAGCATGTAACTACGCACACACATTGGCTGAAAGCTGAACGGTTGGGCAGTACCCAGCCGGTTGAACTGGATTGTTTGGAGAATCTGATGCAACACCTGGCCAGATAGATGAAAGCTGAGGCGTCTTTCCGGTCCATATTGTGGGCTTAGAACCCGACGGCAACAAGCAACATTTCTGCTGACAATGTGTATGACGTATCAAATGAAAGCTGATACGATCTAAAATCATATCAGCAAAATGGCACATCTGCATATCAAATTTCATATCACAAAAATGTTGTAAATTAATGGAGTTTGTTAAAAGTTTTTTTTTTTTTATTAAGACAATCCCTCATTCAAATAGCTCTACCCATCCAATCCGGTTTTCTCCGCAGATATTAAATTGCCACGTGCCTTATCTCCCATCATGCACCCTGCTTCTGGCATCCATCCCTATCTCCACCTTCATGTCTACTTCCTTTCTTCTGTATTTCTATGTCTCTTCTAGTGGTCCGATGAGGTATGACGCTACCCCTTTGGACACCAAGCCTAAGATCAAATGTCTGTACGCGTTATATAACCTGCCACATCACCATCAAATCTTTCTAAGTGCATTCAATGTTGTCTGAAAATTCATTCCCCTGAAAAAAAAACGAGGTTAAAAAACACAGTTGTTATTTTGGCTCTCCCTGACAAATGTCACTTTCGCCTCTCTGGGTCAAAGGCTTTGATATTCATTTTGGTTGGGTGCTGCTTCTAAGGCAAACCAGGGGAGTATGTCCTGCCATTATTTTCAATCATAAAGTAGCCGTGGTCCTTCTTACTTTAATAATTTCCTTTATTAATCATGCTTCTCTTTTCCTTTTAGCAAGAGGAGTGGTGGTAGAGTACGGCTTCTATCCTCTTCAAACATTTGGCTGCTTCGTCGTTTAGAAACGATCCTCAGTGCCTCTCACCCAGTTCATCTCGACTACACTTGTCAGCTTTTTTTTTTTGATCAGCCACTGATCCATCCTGACAATAGAAATCTAATTAGTGGTGCCGTTATGTAAATTTCATTGATATATACACTGTTAATTTAATGAGTACTTTAATGGTGTTTGACCATCCTGTCCGGCGTAGGTCATGATCAATGCACTGCTCCATGCAGTTACAATATTAAAAATACTTGTGAGATATTAGAATTACCATATATCGTGCCTCACGGGCATGTTAACACACCACAGGTGGCTGCAGAAATGTCCAAATTCATGCCTTTGTGGACCACTGCTTCAGAACAATCCTGTCATGTCATAACTATTCAAAAACGGGTCCTCTTACTCATTAATTCTTCTAAGTCTTCTCAGCAAAATTTTCATGCTATTGATGCATACAAGGAGCATACAAGATGACTGAAAAACCAAACGATAAATTTATATTAACACGAATGAAATCAGAAGGAGTTGGGCTACTCGTTTCCTTTAGAACGGCTTGAGTATTTGTGGGAGATGCTATTATAAATATTACAGCTGCTTCTATTAGGATGTCGGACCGTTCTTGAAGGAGGAACACCTCCAGTTTTTCGGAGAGATGAATGAAGTGGAAATGCACTCCGCACTGTTCATTCCAGAAATTCCCATAAAGCTTCGATGAAGTGCAGATGGGGGAGAGGGGAGGCCAAGCATGGTGATGACACTCCCCGTGAATCCATTACGCGGGGCGTATGGAGATGCTATCGTCTGAGGAAAAAATGGGGACATTTTGAGGAAACAACGTTTGCACTGCGGGGTGCATTCGGTCTAAAATGGATCTAAAATGGTTTTGTATTCTATCGGCCGTAATTCTAGTATGCGGAATAATGATCTAACTCTCACAAGCTGACTGCTCATGCAGCGACAGGTCCACCAACGATGTTGTGCACACGCAATGTGGGCTGAGGACTTCCTTTGGTTTCCGCTAAAAATAAACCCATCCAGATGCAGCCAAAAGAATAGAAAATTTCCTGCTCATCAGACCGGCTTATAAATTGTTTTGCATTGAACTTTATTGTAACTGCTTTCAAAATGGCAGAAACTACCGCGAATATTACCATTGTGAAGCTCACAATGTAGTTTTCTATGAAGGACCGAAGCTGCCAAAAACAAAAATAAATACATAAGTAAATGACTCGAAAAATACATTTCTTTTTACATTTCTGTAGCTCACAGCCTGCTCCACACAAACACAAATGCGACAACTAGCCTACCTACATGTTATAAAATGTGTCTAATATCTGCACGAACAAGGAATTACGTATGTATTATGTATGATGATTATTGCCCTTTCTGAATGAAGAAATACCTGTACAAAAATTATGATTAGACATTGCTCTAATAAACACGCTGACCACCCTCTCCCAAATCAGGGAAATAAATCGTGAGATTTTCATATTTCACCACTCAAAGTTAAGGAGAAACGAGACAGACACAGCGCAGCCGGACTATTATTCTCGTATAGGTCTATAATGTATGTGAATATGTGTTGGTAGATCGTAGGTTTACAAAACGAGAAAGCAGAAGTGTGTGTTTAAAATGTGAAAATAGGATATTTAACCTGAGAAACATTGGCTTGTGGACTTCAGTAATTGTGGGGCATTATTATTAACGTTAGTATTGAAGTCCACCAGCCGCCAATGATTTAATATCCTATTTTCACTTCTGCTTTCTCGTTTTGCAAACCCATGGTCTAGCAACTGACTGGAGGTAGCCATTTTTGAATCTGGCCACTGGTGTAGGGAGGAAGACGTTGTCGATCTATGCACTCGGTCGATCAACCGATAGGTGAAGAGTTGACCCCATGAGACACTTTGAACACTTTGAATGACAGCCCTCTCATTTGAATAGAAAAGAAGCAATGCATTCAGAGATGTAAGAAGCTTCAATCCTCCATAGTTTTCGTTAAGACTGGGTGATGGATATATCGGTTGAGTTCTGTGGTCAATTTTAAGCCTGCTTTTTTGTGGCTTTTATCAGAAATCCTGTTAAATGTCTGCCTGTTCCTGTAAATGACCTTCAAAGTGCAGCCACGTCTACTCTTTTCTTCGGCATATTCTGTAACTCTTATTCATATATACCAACACTTTTTTCTTTAGTTTTGGGGAAAGATGGATCAAAAGTTCGATTTCTCTCAAAAAGCTCCTAGCTAACCCATGTTAATTTAGAAAGGGACATCTTTACATGTTCAATTTTACAACATCAGATACACAGCAGAAAAAAATAGCAGAAATGTTGTCTTTATAATTTGTAGTTACATTAATATGAAACACATGGACTCATTTCAATTGTGCTTAACTTTATTTCAACATACGAGTTCCATTTCGTGCTCCTGTTACTTTGAAGAGTATAGAAAGCCAACGTGAATGTCGAAGAAGTGAAACTTCCATGAAAATGTGCAGATAAGGGAGATTAAAACTTAATCCTTCCCATTAGCAAGGTTTTCGCCCATACTGCAGGCAAAGAGTTTTCTCTCCTTCAAGTGACACTCAAAATACGTTTCCATCTACATACCAACAATCACTGCTTTAGGAAGAGACAACTGGGTCCTTAGAATCAACAAACGCGCACACATTTCAGATACACTCTTTGAATGCCTAACTGTTCACAACAATGTACTTTTGTCACTGCTCATACAATTTGCGTGTAAGGACAGTTTGGGTTGGTCTTTATGTATTGACCTGACTCAAACAAATCCAGTCTCTTTCAGCTAGACCTCTTTTAAAATGTGTGAGAAACTATTTCCAGACCCTGGAGCATCATACAGTTCATTCAGGTCAGTGGAAGGCACTGGAGAACGCTACCTCTGACGATGACGGTGGCCGACTTCTTGGCGGGGTTGCCCACGTTGTTGTTGGCAACGCAACTGTAGATCCCAGCATCGTCCGAGGTTACGGCTGGCAGAGTGAGGGTCCCTCCGTTTAGGACAGCCTTTTCTGGTAAGGTTTCGTTGCTGGATGCCCAGGTGAGGGTCGGTGTTGGCTCCCCACCGATAGTGATGCACACCAGAGTCACCGTCTGCCCCGGATTCACCACAATCGGGTCTTCCACCTGGAGCTTAATAGTGGGTGATGCTGAAAAAAAAAAAAAATACACCCGGCCAACGTTTACTTCAAAGCTGCATGACAAACGCTAGAGGCCGGAGAAGATTAATCTAATGTTCCATGCATCAAATACTCTGGGATCCTGTCTGTCACAGTTCAAACACACCTTCTAGCACATTCAGTTGCTTTGGAGTCAAGTTTTACCCAGCAGAAAAAAAAATAGAGAGTAAAGAAATTTCAAATAAGGAGTCAGTTCAGGGTACCTTATTCGACATCTGTGAGAGAAAAGTCTGCACAAAAAGTTACTTTGCAATTACATTCTCAGAATTTCTC
The DNA here is from genome assembly GCA_022829145.1 of Albula goreensis. NCBI lineage: Eukaryota > Metazoa > Chordata > Actinopteri > Albuliformes > Albulidae > Albula > Albula goreensis. The sequence continues at coordinate 31,777,330 of CM040747.1, forward strand.
ATGTACATTCAATATTCAGGGCTTGATTTGAATAAGACTTTCAAGCTGTGATGAAGCCTTCTTTTGAAAATGAATGAGGGGTGAAGCAGTAGGAATAATTTTGCAATCAGTTAATTTAAGGACTGCTCCTAACGGTCACCCCACCCTTTTGGAGCGTCTGTACGGAATCCCTTTAAGCGCAGCCCACGTGACATTACCTGTTTTGTTGGTGAGCCTGAAGAGAATGTTCTTATCTGGAATTCCACACACGTTCCGGACAGATGCAATACAGCTGTAGTTGGCGTAGTCCTGAGGTCGAAGGTTCTTCAGCTTTAAGATCTTGGTCTCCCCCTGGACCGCAGACGAATGAGAGCACACTGTAACATTTGTGCCGCCAACATTCAGTTTACCAGACCCGCTCCTGGTAGTCTTAGCTTCACTGTGAACTAAGCATCCCTCCCTGGCCTGAATTATATTTACATTTGCACTTAAAAGTGAATCACAATTTCTTTTCACAGTTCGGTGATGATCATAATAAACAAAATTAGCATGCATTGTTTGTGAAGGAAGCACTTGCATTTAATTTTGAATCAAAGTTGAGGGGAAATCTTTGATTTAGTCTGAGCCGCTCTCATAGATACTCTTGAGATATTCTGTAATGATGCAGGAGAATGACTTGCTTGTGGGGTGGTCTGCTGCCCTCTTTAATAACCAGCATGACTAAGGATTACTGTGCTTTTAAAATGCCAACCCCCCGTTTCTCGTTTGTCAGGCGAATCATATCTGTGAGATCATAGTGCTTTAGTGGATTCCTGTCAGTTTCCGTCTTGCCTGTTAGGGGCATTCCTGGTCACAACATGGCACTCAATAACTGCAATGAGAGGCCAGGCTCACGCTGTTTTCCAGATTACTTCCACCAACCTTACCGCTTTTTCATTCTCTGATTAGCACGCTTGCATAAGTAAGATGGGAAAGATTCGTTAGTTGACACTGCCTCCATTTTCTTAAAATGGCGTACAAATGTCCTTAGAAGATTCTGCCATCTAAACATTTAATTCAGTATTCAATGAGGCGTGCTCGTCGTCTGTAATTATGTGTCAGTCATTGGAAGTCCTGCTGACAATCAATGTGTGAAACAGGCTCTGAATCCAGACCTCTCTGTTCTCCGCTGACGAGGGGGAAGTGACTGTCCTTTGTGGATATCAACGGAAACACACAGCCACTGTCCACATTGGGAGCTTTACGACAGCAGTCACAGATGGAGACGATGACGACAATGGCGATGACAATGACGATGACAATGGCGATGACAACAGTGTTGATGGTGACAGTATCAGTGATGAAGATGGATATTTCTACAATTACAGACACAAAGAAAATAGAGTGTGGCACACAGAGTAGTATGAGCAAAAAGCCCTAAACGATAGCTGAATAAAGCTCTACTAGCAGGCACTAGATCTCACATTGCACCACACAGTCAAACAGATGAAGTGCAGAACCTACAAAGTAATGACATTAAGTTGACAGCAGTGCACCGTTAGTTAAGTCCACAATAAACTGTCTCTAAGCATTTATAGTGAGAATATGATATGAACAATGAGGACTGTTATGCAATTAATCTCTTACAAGTGTCATAGTTTAGCTATGAAAAGTATTTAAACAGCACGCAAATGTAGACTTGACTACCACTTACTATACCGCAAAAAGCCAATTTAATTATGATTGTGAAGACATACATGCACAGTACAATATAACATGAAACATGCTCATCAATTAGCAAAGAGAACATCTGTGAGGACCCAGCAGACCCACGCTAAGTAATAGGAGTAACTGAGATACATGTCATCCTGATTTCCCAGCTAGAATGAAGTGCAACATAATAAAAACGAGTGGTAGCTATAGTACGGCATGACTAATTCCCAAACTCGTTTCATCCTGTCACGCATCATCAAGAGAGGTCTGTCCATTGTTCTTAAGAGCTTTGACCAGCCAGCATTACTGTTTCCTCTGGGTATTCTGTGGTCAGGAGATAACAGCCCCAAGGCTTAGGGTGGGAGTCCTGTTTTGATAGGCTGCCCACTTATGGTTAGCTTCTCTGATAGGCCATGGTTCCTGTCATTCATGGCTTGCCTAGGGTATTTTCAGGACATGTGCTTAATGCAACCAGGGGCTTTGAAAAAGTATAGGTTTGTACTGAGGTTTGGCATGTTTTTTTTTTTCTATGCCTGGATTAACACGGTCTGGGTCTGAGTATAGACTGTGTTTTAACACTTGCTTTAGTTTCACTGAAGATAGTCTTTTGCTGAACAGTCTGGTATTGAGGTAATTTAAAAAAAAAAATTTGGATTCAGATTAAAGACAACACGAAACTATTTTCATTTATATCTTTTTTCTCCTGCTCTGTGAGGTCATCCATTTTCATTGCCTGTAGTCTAGTGGCTACAGGCACTAGTGGCTAAGGTACATGACTAGTACCCTTGAGGTTGGTGGTTCAAGCCCCAGTTTAGCCACTGCAAGAACACCACTGCTGTTGGGCCCTTGAGCAAGGCCCCTAACCCCACATTGCTCCCAGGGGGGATTGGCCCTTGGTTAGTCTAATCAACTGTAAGTTTCTTTGGATAAAAGCGTCAGCTAAATACTGTAATGTAGTAGATCATAAACATTGCACTTCCCATTGGGCTGTACCATTACCGAAAATGAGCAGAGCAGAGGTATACCTCAGGCTTACCTGTGTGAAGAAGGGCTCGTAGATCTCCACCCCCTTGTCGGAGCCCTGGGACAGGACATCTCGCCCCCGCCGCCAGCTGTAGCGGACCGGGGGGTTGGAGTTTGCCATGCAGCGTAAGAACACCGTCCTTTCATAGTAGAACTGCTCCTTGGCCTCGCCGATGCTCTGGTGCACCGTCACTATGGGGTCATCCAAGTCTGGGGAGGAATCGCGGGAAAGAACCGTGAGGGGTCGCAGTTCATAAAAACACAGACAATCACCACCGGCCAATCAGGATACAATCCCTCTCCAATAGACACTACTGCCTTCCAATCAGTTCTCAACCCAGTAAGGATGCCAACGATAATTAACAAAAACATAATCCATTATAACTGCTAATGCTTTTCCACCTGTCCATACTTACATGCATTCTTATGTCGTATCGACACACAGTGCTGCTGTTAAAAAAGCCAGCCTCGTTCCAGCTCTACAATGGAATAGGTGTTTAATGAGCCAGTTTCGTTTCAGTTCCACCCAAAGAGATGTCATTCATCAGTTCACAAATTAGCTACTTGTGGAGGCCATGAATGGTGCGGTACCATTTCGGAAAGCAATGCAAAGCTTCATTATGACATACAGTATGTCAAGCAAAAGCGCTGTCACTCTCTACTTTGAAATTGCTTTGTTTTTCAACATTTCAACTTGTACTGTTATTCCCAGCTCCACAGTGGGGAAAAAGGGTATTAAATTCATAATGCGTGCCATCTATTAAGATGATTCCAACGAAAACAAAAGCAAGGAAACATGCTGTGTGTTTCAGATGTGTTGCCTGGGCAACGGATGTCGGCATAATTAGAACAGAATAATTAGAATTAATAAAGGGTAGAGGCACTACATGGAGTTAATCAAACAGGGTTCCCTCAATCAAAGTAGCAGTGGAAAGAAAAAAAAGAATAAACAAGGTGACTCCGTAATCATTTTAGTAAACTGAAGAGATGTAATGTTATCTCCTAACGATCTGATCTTGGGGGTGTTCTTTTTTTTAATGACACGTGTCTTGGAGAATGTACATACGGTCGCAAGAAGGGGGTCAAACACATTCACAATCCCATAAAAGATCTCAGACGTAAGGTGTGCTGAGCGAGCGGACAGGCGTGGGTCGCTGCCTACAGGAGTATGACCCAGGTCACCACACAATTACGTGCGCTTACTGTGCGGGCATTAGAGAGGCGGTCTAAGCGACTCCCGTCCTACGTGCACAAACTAAGGGCACGTAGAAGCCCTGCCTCTATCACTATTACCGCTTCCCTTTCAAGGATCTTAAAGCACTCTAAAGGGAGAATTGCAGGGGTGAGCCCCTACAACCAACAACAATTTATAATGCATGCTTGCTTTTTGCGCGGCAGCCATTTTGTGTCAGACCACATTGCACATCATCCAAGTTTTATCAGTGGTCAAAAAAGCACCAAAAAAAAAAGGCTTGACAATGTACAACTTTGGGGGCGGTAATGAGGGTTTAAAAGAATAATTCTGCATTCCTAATTTTCAAGCTCATTTTCAGGAAGAGCTTAATAGAAACCCTTCCCTGACTTTGCATTCTGCTGTTTGAGCAATCGCTGGCAGATAATTAAAAGGATTTCAAGCTAATCACCTCATTCACGAAATGCTTTTTTTGTACAGTCCCAGAAAGATGAAAATTAAAGCTTGTGCAAATGGTGTTCATCACAGCTCTTTCTGATGCTGTTTAACTCGGTCTTAAGGCATTCCTGCTCACGTCCCCCGCATATCTGAGGTCTGAAGTTCCAACCATTTTCTGGATTAGATACGATTACGGTCTAATGCAAGTAAATGCTGACTTAAATAGGCCCATGACGGGATGGACAAATTGTTAAGTCAAATAACATATTCTTCCTTTCAGTCAGACACAATCACAAACTCGCTATAAAAGGACATGTTTGATGACTGATCTGGATCTAGAGCTCGCTTTTAATTTCCAGCCGCTAAATGAGCGTATTTGACATTAAAAAAACTGAACTGACATCTACTTATGTACGTTTTAATATAGCAATTATTGTTGTGTATGGTCAAATTTTAGTACTGCTCTGCAAAATATGGTTGCTATAGTATTACTACATGATCTTTTGCCCGCTGTATGCTGCTCTACTTCCTGCGATATGCATTATGTGTCTTACAGTTTGTGCAAAATTAATGATTAATAATAATAGCATTATGCAAAGATCACAGCTTGAACAGTGAAAAAAAGCTGACAATCGCAGTATATTCAAAACAAAACAGACACGCTGATGCACGACACTGTCTTCCTCTGAGTTCAGGTCTTTAAGGAACTGGTCATAAGAAATTATATTATACAATTTAAAATTGCGTACTCTTGGTTTAAACCGTAGAACAGCAAAGCAACGGTGCAAAGATGGTTGGATTCATGTTCAGATACGCCACTCTTTGTGAATAAATATTCCGATTGCTTCACGTGGTGCCAGTGGAACTGTCGGTCAGACGCTTTCTATTCCCTTCCATCTCGCAACGCTACACGACACCTTTGACACAAACAAGGTAGATAATAAACAATGCAGTTCCTCTTAAGACGAGTATTCATTTGAGGCAATATGGAAATCAGAATGTAGCATGATTAGTTCCCCAAATGAATAGGAGTGAATTATTAAAGACGTGTGTTCTTTGTGATCTGTGCGGGATTGAATCCTTTTTTGAAACGATGTTGCATTTAAATGTATGTTCAATCAATTTTTTATGGCACAGGCTATTTATAGATCGCATGTGCAGTACGCAGAAATGACAGTACTTGCTGGAATTCACTTAGCTAAATATGAGGGTACACAGATTGGAATAAAATCGACAGGGATTTCAGACATTTCAAATCCACCCTTACCGTTCCAGCATTCCCCCCTTGTGCCATCCCCCATAATGCAACGCAACACAAAATCATGAGCGTACTGTGGGTCTGTTGATTCTCGTGCATGAATGAAGGTGAGGTAGACTGACTATGGTTGAGTTCCTCATCTTTGCTCTGAAGGGATAGGTCGCTGGGCATAATCTGTACAGTGTAGGTTGTGTTATGTGCAGCGAGGAATTGGTCTGTGCTAGTGGTATGTGGTATGTGCGATTAGTGATGTGACAATAGTGTCGCAATAATTAGGTCAGCATTTGGAATGAGTAGTTCGTCTACGATTTGTAAGCAACTTTGGATTAGTAAAGCGTTTGATGGTCCACTATTCGTTTTGGAGCAGCGATGAGTAACAAGGTCATAATTTTTAATCGGTTTGAGATTTGCAATCAGGTAAGTAATTTTCAGTAAGAGGGTCATAGATTTGCAAGAGATACGTATCACTGGGCTGATGGGTTTTGGATGAACCTGACTGAAATGGAACATTCTGATGTATAATAGGGTAGTTCAATACACTTACTGTGTTACTATCATTAAGCAAAATGGTCACAGGTCCTTGACATTTTGTTAGGCCTAAAGAAATCTTAAGTGGAATTAGACCTGGAGCAGCAGCCGTGCATTTCACGATATTCAAAAGCGACTCACAAATTGTTCTTCTCGTATGCCTTCCCCGCACCAAAAAGAGGCTACATCGACTGTTTCTAATTAAGCGTAATTTCCTTTATAGCTGTAATGTGGAGAAAATTTAGCTTGTCGGGCTGACAGTGTGGAGGGTGACGGAGAGTGGAAAAGATTGAGGGAGTGTGTGACTAACTTTATCCAGGCTCTGAAGCAAAATTTCATTTTCTTAGTGTGACTGCACATATAATGGCACAAAATTAATAGGGGGTTCGGTTCTCCCTGTTTAGAAAGCTGTGTGGCGTACTGTGATTCTGTGCGAGCGTGGCGACATATACATCGGCAGCTCTGCAGAGCTACGCGGGGCTAATTAGATGGCGGACGGCCGTCTCCTCTAATTAAGGATAATTAGGGGGAGACGGGCCTAACAAAGCGAAGCTTCAGGTGCTCCTTCAGCGCACAAAAGCCATTACTGGGCGGACTTTGTTTAGCACGACTTCGCCCTTGACTCCACCCCTCTACGCATCAATATTCAGCTATATTTGAGGTTGGGGTTGGGGGTGGGGAGGGGGGACGACTTCCTTCCCAATTTCAGCAGCAGGAGCCAATTTGTATTAAGAGGTACAGGGCACTTTTAAACCAACAAAAAGGTACGAAAACACAATCTGTGCATAGCATTTGTTTGGTTTTCTCAAACGCAGGCCAGCATGCCTGGCCCTTAATGGCTATAATAATGGCCATTGATTTTGAGTCTGTACTAAGAATTTACTCAGCAGATTACCTCACTGACATATTACATATTACCCTCACTGACTTTTTTTTTTTTTTTTTTTTTTTTTTTAGAGTTTCCAGTTCAGATGGAGAATTTTCCCTTCCTTCAAACCGGTACCAAACCAAGGCAGCTCACTGGCATATGTGGCTGACTTTATTTGTTGCCCGATGGTGAATTGGAATTACTGTTTTCTGAAATTTTTTAGAAGAACCGAATAAGCGAGAGCAGAGTGACACATTCGCACATCAAAACGCCCACCGCTCAGCCATGAATGCAGAGCGCGATCTCCCCACGAGAAACCGTTCATGCTCTGTAATCAATGGTGTGGAAACAGTGGGGGGAGTGGGGGCGGGGGAAATCTGATGACTCATTTGGTTATTTATAGGACAGACACACATACAAACACACGCACACACACATAAAACACATGCACGCACACACACGAACACATCCTCACATCCGGGGCTGCTTGTGACCTCGTTCAGGCGAAAAATGACAGGGGTGATGTTTACTGAGCAGTTTCGCTATTGGTTGTGGGTGGCATTGTATGAATGATTAGTGACTGACAAGACGATCGATCAACGAGAGTTTGTCAGGTTCACTTTCTTCCTGTGGTTATCCGAAGGCTTCGGCCGCAACAGGTCACGTGACATGGCATCGCACACGTGCGCCATAGCAACAGCAGAACAAGGCCTGCTGAGGTCTCATCGTTTCCTTGCAACGCATCTACGGCGGATCGCCCGGCGGATTCATGAAGCAGACTATGCTCGGGTCAGTTTGTCCCGGACCGCCTTGAAGACTGCGAGAGATTTTGCAGAGAACATAACCCAATATCCACGACAATGAGGTGAGGAGACAAGACACTGACCAGCTCAAGTCTGGGTCAGTACAGTCTGTTCTTGTAAACCTACCAGCTCCAGCTCTGTTACCTGCAAGCACAGGATGACCCAAACGGTACCACCAACATTCAGAATCGACTAAAGCCTGCTGCAGTATATTTGTTCCTGTAGGTCCAAAATATTACATTGATCAAGAATCCAGTGACAAAGCATCTTGTCTACTGCTAATGCTGTCCAATGACTTTATGATTAATGCAATGACTTAGAACAGAACTTTGAATATTTATGCAGCATACCATAAGCTCTTATCATTTTGCTAATTGCATTTTGGATTACATTTTTCATTTTAGCAAAATATGACCACACACCTGATTTAGCATTCTGACTTCTTGCTTTTTCATTTTTCTTATTTTTCAATTTATTCATGGATGAGAAGAAGTACAGGAAATGAATATTGATGTAAAACACATCTATAAATCGACATCAAAACACTTTGCAGGCAAATATTCTTTCGCAGGTAGTACAAACGCGTACCCATATATAAAAACATGAGGAATAATTGATCAAATACTCGTACCATTCAGTTTGAGACGTTTATTGACAGCATTTTTTAGGCAAAATGAAAGAATGGCCGTGCATAGCAGAGCTGTGTTATTGGCAAACAAAAACAAGGGTCATGTGGTTATGTTGCGTATCATACTTCCATGTGAAGTACTAGTTCTATTTGGAATCACTGAAAGAGCACTGTATGTTTTTACCCACATGGTGAGTATTCGCAGAAAATGGTATAACTACCGATTTCACTGCACTGCCACAAAAATGTATAAGTCACCCTGAGTTAGGGTATCTGCCACGCCAGTGAATAATGCAGGCCTCAGTGTCCCCTTTATCCTGAGTCTCGATGAGGTGTGTCTGGCTTTCAGTGTCGCCCGTGGAAACACACTGACGCACCGCACTATCGAGCTTTTGAAAGATTTCAAAGGAACTGGAGAATGTTCGCTCCCGATCCAGCGTCTCAGCCGATATACATAACCCAACCACAAAAAAACAATCTTTTCTAACCAATGATGTGAGGTTAATGATATTACTACGTTTCAACCTTAGATTTTTCGCACCTTGCTGTTCCCAGCCGTTCATAGGCTGAATTCACTCACAGTTTGGCTTCGCGGTTGATGTTGAAATTGCCTGCAGCCGGATGGAGTGCCTTTGAAAGGGTGGCTGAATTGGGGGTGGGTGGGGGTGTGTCTGGGATGCATAGGTGTACAGAGTCTGAATGTCACCCATGCTCCTGCTCCTGATTGGAAATCTCTTAACCCTACACTCACACCAAGCACTGAACAATTTTCCTCTGAAAGTCCACGGCTGAGTGCTTTTAAGGGCTTTTTTCAGTGGCGCTGGATCTCAGCGGGGCTTTACGGTTCTCTGCAGGAAACCTATCAGGTCATTCAGGAAAATAACCACCATCATTCTGTTCTATTTTTAGTTTGTCATAGAAGATCGATAACACAGAGGTTATGAGTGGTGTTAGAGTAGGTGATACTGGCAAAATAGTAGCTAAAGTAGTATGAAAGTAGCCGTTACATTATGGTTACAATCTTATTCAGTGTGTCACCTTATTTCCCTGGCACCCATTAATACAATTATTTGTCAACAGGGTTACGTGGGAGACAATACTGTGGATGATTTCAGACTAGATGACAGTACAAGGCAGCAGACAGTTTAACTGGCTATAAACACTCAATACCCACAGGTATCTTAACCTGACGTATTTTTGCCAGACTAAAAAATATCGGCCATTTGCAGTTTTTTTTTGATATGCATAAATAACCAATGCAATTCATACAGAGGAATCCCTCAGTATCTTCTGTGTAGCATACAGCACCATTTCTTACGCCCACTTGTCTCTGTGATAGATGAGGCAGTGCAGCAAATGTTTGGGAGGCTTTGATGGATGGAGAAACGTTCCTATTGCAGACGTATGTTGCCCCGTATGTGAAATTAATGACAGGAATATATACACTGTAGATATATTATAAAATGTTCCCAATACAGAAATACGAAGACCAAGAAATCTCTTTACGTTGGAGCTTTATTTTATATAGTGCCCCGGTGTCTCTGAGATTGCATTTAACCGCCCCCTGCTATGGCCCTCTCCCATTGGGAGGGTACAGAGCTCCGCCTCCTCGCCTGCCTTAATCTAACTGCCCGGCTCAAACCAGGATTGCTTTCCCTCATTTTCTGCTTGCGCATCTCTTTCTCCGTCAACACATCGCGTCGTTTACTTTTTCCAGATCGCACTGTCAGGCCCGGCATGGGGTGATCAATGGAAGGCGCTTCCCTGTCCGCGATCTTCCCCCGACGGGGCGGCGAACGAGGGAATAACGAGGTTCTTGGTCCTAAAGTCGGCGATAATGACTCTCTCTCCATTCGTCTCCCAGGGACAATGTTGTCTGCCAAAGTCCATATCCCTACCTATTTATCTGAGCGATAAACAAACCCACGGAAGCACTCCCTCGCAAGCATCTCGGAGTGAAACCGCGACGCTTTTATTTCACTGCATCTGGCAGACCCGCAGAATGCCTAATGAAACTGATGCCCCTCCCCCCTTCCTCTCTCTTCTTACTTCCCTGCCTCTGTCTCGCTTTCTCGCTCACCCTTTTCCTTCCTTCTTTAGCTGTCTCCGTTTTGACGCTTTCTCTTTTTTCCCCCTCGTTCTCTTCCCCTCATCCCCTTGCTTCATTGTCGTTCTGTGTTTCCCATTGGCTCTCTCTCTTTTCTTATTTCTCATTCACATTCTTTTTACTGTCCCCTTTTCCCTCTCTCGCTGTCCCAATTTCTTTTTCTCATTCTCTCTCCTTCACTTTCACTTTGTTTTTAGTTCTACATCTCATTCTCCTTCTCTATTTTCTTCTCACATTCTCTTTTTTTCGCATTTTTATTGTATTTTTTTCCATACTCACTCTGTTTATATTGTTTTATTGTCTTCTTCCTCCTTTCTTGTTGGCTCTTTGTCCTCTCATTCTCTCGCTCCCATTCTGACTCACTGTTCATTTTCTTTCTCAATCTTTCTTTCTCTTCTGGTCTCTGCTCTAGCTTTCTTGCTTTGTTTCTCACATGAACTATGTATAAGAGAGCCCATGTCCTCGGTATTCTCATTGCTTTTGCAACCAGTCTGCCAATGTGAGACTTCCCTCTTGGCTTCATTTGTGTTTGCAAGGTTGTTCGTCGGATATGAACTACAGCTCATCCTGAAAGCGCCTGTTCACTCCGTATCCATTTCACATTGGGAGAAAGTAGGTCACACTTTATTTCATGGGTCTGCCAGAAAATTCGAACACCTACACTAACGTATTATCAAGAACCACAAATATTACTGACTCACAATGTCGAACAATAACAAAATGCAATAATGATATTATTTCTTAATAATGTATCACAAATCAGATGCTACACTCAATACCACCATCCAAAAATTTTAAAAATTCAAAACGATTATTCATTTACGATCTGGTTTCTATCTGTTTAATAAATATTTTTAAGAAGGTCATACCTTAACAGGACCAATTTATTTTCTGTTTATTTATTCTGTGTCTGTATAGAATGAATATGCCCTTGCAAACACAAGGACACGATAACTCAAAAATCTGCGCACGGTATCTCATCGGTATAAATAAAAATGAAATTAAAAAAGAGGAAAACAGCAGAGATAATGTTAGGGGACATGTTAGTGGGATAGCTAAGTGCAGTGGAGTTCTGGAGCATGGGGTGGGGGTGGGGGCGCATGTGAGAATCCCCTTCACAAGGTGATATGTTTCCCCACCCCAATAAAAACACACACACACACACACACACACACACACACACACAGCCCGTATTAGAACGTGGAGCTTTCACTGCAGCTCAGCCAGGTAACCATATGTTTGTTAATGTGCACTTTTTAGCTGGCCAACCACAAATGATGGTCTTCGCATTACAGTGACGGAGAACGAACATTCTGCACTTCACTCGTTATCGTGGGAACAACATTTATCTGACATCCAACAGCAACATGCAAATTGGCAGCATCTCGATTGAGGTAGACGAGAGACGTGGACCAGAGAATCTGTAATTTCAGAAGGATGAGGCGTTGGTTCCTGTTCAAGGGCTCGGTCGCGTTCTATCGTTTGGTTTGCCGCATATGAATGACACGTTACCGTGACAACCGCAAACGACGCAAAGCTGTTGCAAAGTGGAGAAATGATTATCGAACGTCATTGTTGTGAACATCACCCTCCTCTGTCATTGACCCTCAGCTCTCCAATGTTTACCCTTGTTAAGTACCATATACTCACGCGGTATTACAAAGACCCTCAGAATCATTGAAATGACAAGGCCTCTAAACCAAATGGAGTATAAAACGTAAAATATACAGTATAATTATACCTTGCGACGTTCAAATTCTGGTGCCAAAAAATAGCGGCATTAAATAAAAAATCAAGTGTTTTCATTTGACAAAGCTATATGTCTTTGCACTATTGCTAAAGAATACGATTAAGACAAATCAACCAATTGGCTAGAACATGCTAATCGCAAGTTCCAGAAAATATGCTAATTATTGAAAAGTAAAAGGAACGTTTAAAAAGTGCTTCGGGCATGCAGAGTGAGGTATTGAGCGATTTGGTGTCAGGGAGTAGTGTTATGTAAAATAATTAATCAAAAAATGTTTCAACAACCAAAGTTTTCTTCAGGCAATTTTTTTTCACTTGAGTGGAAAGGTGACACATTGGCCTATGTCTCCTGGATAAATGTGGAAAAATGTAAGACCTTGAAAATTCGGTAACTTGGTATAGCATACCTTCAGGGTAATTGGGGACCAGACTGAGAGGTTATATATACGGCCCACAGAAACTACATCAGCGTAAGGACTATCATAGTTGATCACATTGAAGTGATGCTTGCTGGGATACATGTGTTTTTCTGAGTGTATTAAATATGATGCATAATTTTGGAAATGTTTCTTAGTATGAATGAAGAATATGTAGAAGAGTTATGAATATTAAAGGCAATTAATTTTTCTTGGATTTTTCCCTTTTTTCTACCCTTTTTTCCCCACTTCCTGTTGACTTCCTGCTGGAGGAGGAAACTGGGGTGCATGTTTGGTCTGTGTGCCTGCAGGCACTTGGCTAACCAGGAGGGGTCGCTAGAGAGCGATGAGCAAGCAAACCTTTAACCAGCCTACGCCCACACCGTCCCCGGCAGGGCTGGGCCAATTGTTGACTCAGTGCTGTGGACCTCCAGCCATGGCCCCTATTTGCCAGGCTTGGATTCAGGAACACAACCTCAGGGCTCCCAGACAAACACTTTACCCTGAGAGCCACTCAGAGGCCTTTGGTCAATTCAATTTATGTTGTCATAAACACACAGGAATGCACTTCCCTTCATATCTAACCAGACATGGATAATTGCAAACACACAACTGTACATTTGAATAACAATAAACTTATAGACGCTAAATTACTCTTTCAAGCCCACATCACGCAGGTTTTATGAGGCTTCAAGAAGACTTTCGCAAACTTTCTTGTTCCTACAACTAACAATATATTCTCCAGTAAATATGTTATTACCATTAATTACAATGGGCCGTTTGCATATGGCAGTAAATAATACATAAAAATTATTATTAAACAATAAAATACAGATGGGAAGGGGGAAAAATGCTATAAAACTTTAGTTTGTAGGCTTCTTCTATTACCCTATGAACTGGTTGGCAGGTATCAGCAAATTATCATGTAAAAAAGGCTTGAACAGGTGAAATAATAATTGCATATGAAATAGAGGGAAAGTCCTGAAAACAAGAATGAATCACAAATGTGCTCTGCCATATATATACAGGGGGTCCTCGACTTACGAATGAGTTCCGTTCCTACGACTTGTCGTAATCCGATTTTCAATGCAAGTCGGAATTTATACCTAAATTATATATTAAGTTAACACCTTAAGTCACTCACTCTGTACACACAACACATGGAGGACATATAAAATACAGTAATTAAATGAAACAGTCATAAAAAAAAGAACAATTTCTTATCTTTACTTCTGTGTTCGTATTTACGAACCAAACCGCATAGGTCGAAACTAGGTTTTTTAAATAATTTATGGAAGTGCGTCGTAACCACGAAACGTCGTAACTCGAGACTGTCGTAACTCGAGGACTCCCTGGATATGCATTTGCTTCTGAATGGCAGATGTCTCTTTCGCTGTGGCGTTTTGGAATGCTGGCATCATCTTTGCGTTCTGCCTAGGTGAGGGCCCAGATGTACTGAGCATTAGGTCTGCGTTAAGGTTTCATGCCAACTGCCCACAAAGCGCTCGTACGCTCATCAGTAAGGCATGATGTAGCGTCCTGACATCTGTGTCGCTTTAGCATGCTGTGATCAGAGACACAGGACGAGTTGGTCCCAACCCCCCCCAAAAATGGCCAAAAACTCCAACCTGACCTCTCCTTCCCTTCCCCCATTTTCCTATCTCTACCCCAGGACCAAGGGAGTCAACAGCATGACAGGAGTTACCTGCTTTCGCGAAAACATGGTTTCTTTTCTCCATCTATCTCCTTCATCCTCTTTCTCTGCTTATCTGTCTCCCTCCTTTACTCTCCTTCTCTCCTTGACCACCCTGTCTCTGTCTCTTTCCTTCTTTCTCTCCCATCCCCTCCCCGCCTCTCCCTTGTAAACTGTATATCCTGACAGGGATTTTGATCATGCTCGACAGTGTCAGCGTTCTCGTGCATACGGGCCGCAGAGATCGGCTGTTTTTTTTTTTTTTTCTCGTTTTCCGCCAGCGAAAAGAAAATAAAAGATGCTGCAGTTGTTCATGATGCTGCTTTGGGAGCGATGCAGGCCCACTCTTATTAAAACACCAATTTCAATGCTAATTAAAAATCAAGGCTGCAAACGTCTAAAAATAGTTGGAGCGGTAAGAAGAAAATCAATTACAGCTGCCCTTGGGGGAGGTGAAAACTTTTCTTGGGCAAAAAGCATAAATACATCCAGTCTAACATAACATTGCAGGCAGTGCAATTTTAAATAACAATGAACAAAGATAATAAAATTTTCAGGTGAGCAGAGAAATCAGAGGTCAGCTGTATTTGTACAACAAATTCAATGTACTACTTACTTAATGCACACAGAAAATGTACCTGTGTACTCATTATGTTGATCATGACCCAAATAACACACACATGTATGGTTCATTATGTTATTGGTCCACTCTTATGTTTAATAATAGCTTTAGCCATTTTTGGCATCCTGTTGAACAAGATGGAAGCAGTCCCATGGTAGCAGCTTGCTTAGTTTACAGCCCTACAGATTTCCCAGAAGCTCCCAGGGATCCACTCATCAGTCTTTAAGTACCTTTTTGCAGTTCAAGCCAATTGTCTGACTCAATGTTAGTTACATTGTGTGACAGAGACACTTGGCGCAAAGCGGCAAAACTTAGCACAACGCTAGCGTCTTCGCTAGTTTCAGATTAACACAGTTGTCACTTGTCTGTTTAAATGGCAAATGAGCTTGCACTCATCTGGGTGTGCTAGTCTTGGGGTATTGTCAGATGCATTGTTGGTGCATTGCTAATTTCAATGCAGCTGCAGGTGATTCTGCTTAGACCAGCAAAAACCATGCCTTCAGTCTTGTCCCAGTTGTTTATCTTTATTTTATGGGCACAATTTTAAGGCAGTAATGTGTGCCCCAAATGTTTCGGTCAGTGCTCGTACTCTTTGATTTCAATGAATGATCTTGAATAAATGATTGCAGTGAGATGATTGTGTGACTTTCTGTGATTTCAGTCACTGATATTAAATTAGCATCAATTAAGTTCAGTGACCGTCTCATAGAGATTAAAACCAGGTTACGGTGACCATGGTGATCAAATCTTCCTCTCAGTTCCCTCCTCCTCAGATCACACAAACCTGCAGACACTGATGGACAGCACTATCCTGTCTCCCAGAATGCTCTGCTGTTCTAGTCTCACAGGTGGCTTTAAACCGACAGTGCAGTTCGGGGGGGAAAAGTACCACACAGCACAATGACGGTATAACATTTGCATACGGTTTCTTATCTTTAATAGTCTTGAGGTATGACACGATTCTCATGATCTGCGACTTTATTATTCATGTTGTCAGACCGTCTGATCTCTGTGTGGTAGCTGTTTTAATCTTATAAAGCCTTTTAGCTTTGTCCAACATGTCCCAGGGTCAATTTATTCATAAAATCACACTCTTGATCTCCTCCTTACCCATAGGCTTACGTTAAGCAAGTCAGAGAGAAATGTCTGTGATTATCTCAGTATAGTTTTTGAAGGATCATTGCTTGGGTCTATTAAAACAGCATTTGTTCAGTACATTCCAGGTATAGGTCTTACACCACACTCCTGTTCCCTTCTTTAGCTTTGATATACCAATGCTAAACTGAGGAATTTGTTGATCGTTTCAGTGTCTTATGTAAAGAGACCTTTGACCTTTGTCTCAACCAATAAAATTACCCCCAGGACAACTGAGCATATTGGACAAACAAAGAGAATGTGCAGAAACAATGAAATCCTCATTTCGATTATTGATTGTCAAGTGAACTCAGACTGTAAGATATAAGAAATATAGATAAGATGGAGTAAAGAAATACCTCTCCTGTTTTATATCTAAAAATGGTAATAAGTCCAGATTCCTCTTCAATGCCATTTATCAAATTGTGAATCCTTCCTCAAATGAAAATGTATCCCCAGAGACTTTTGAAGCCACTTGAAACTGTTTTTATTAATAAGACAGATAACATATGAACTTAGACCCTTTCAATGGTACTGATCTGAATGACTCTGTGTGTCTGAATTTTGAAAATGTGTGTTATTAAATGATAACATCTGATGAGCTGAATGAAAATCATATTGAAGCTAAAATGGGAAACTTTGCTATCATGAGCAGCTATCTGGCTACTGGAATTGATCTACCTTACTTTAGATCTGTTTTTTTGTTCATTGCCTTATTAAGGAACTGTGCCTAGATTCCACCATTAGTTACTATCTTCATCTCTTCACATTGCAAAAATTTTAAAGAACATTTGTCTAAACAATTGTCAGGTTTTCTGAGAATGACTAGCCTTTTATCAAAAAATTCAGTTATGTGTCCACTCAAATGACAGTAATGAAACTACCCTGGTTAAATTAGCAAGTGACTTCTTACAGACTGCTGAATTAAATGAAAGTACCTTTGGTTGTTCTATACATCAGTGCAGCGTTTGACACTGTTGATCATGTTATCTTGATCAATGGCTTGTGAAATTGGATGGGTCTTGCATGGAATGTACTGATTTGTTCTGTTATTTTCTTACGTGTGGAAGGTATTCAGTATGCATTAGGGAACATGTGACCTACAATGCTCCTGCTATGTGTGGTGTCCCACAGGGATCCGTACTGGGGCTAATTCTATTTTCTATTTATATGTTGCCTCTTGCTTAACTTATCCGGAGGGATTGCATTCCTTTTTTCATGCAGACAATACTCAAGTTTTCTGTCAAGCCAGGTGAATTGAGTATAATACCGTTCTTCATGGATGCCTTAGTAAAATTTCATGGCTCAGAAATTTTCTCCAGCTGAACTCACATAAAAGCAAAACTCCGCTATTAGGTACCAAGCAACAGTCAGATATTATTCATCCAAGTTTGGATACCTTAATCCCCAATGTAAAGTCTGTAATGCTATCTTTGATTCAAAGCTGGGTTCTGAGCTAAACATTAACACATCCAGACATCCCCAAAAATGTCAAGTTACATTAGCGGGATGTTAGTCTGACAAGCTCAGATTTTCAAAAAAATAAAAAAGCTACAAGAATAGGACACCAAGGATGTCAAAATCTAAGTTTCCCTTCCCATTTCATACCCCTACCCCCAGGGACAATATGTATTAAATGTGAATGAACAGTGAAAGAACAGCATGGATATTTTTCTTGCTCTTATATCTTATATCTCCCTCCAGTCTAACACAATTCCTTTGTATTATTATTATAAATATTAAAGCTAGAACTGATATGAAAGTATACTTTAATGTTATATGAGGATTTAGTCCAAAATAGCACACAGCATGACTGGTGATCTGTGATGGAGGAACGAGTGCCATTTATGTGATTTTACCTTATTTACAGGGTTTAAAAATACTATTCTTCTCTTTTTCCCTTACACCAAAAATGTCCCCCAAAAAAGCGTCCTGAGATTACCCGTCAGCTCCCCTTGGCCATGAAATGTTACCCTTATGACACTCTATCATGTGAATTCCATTCTGAGCTGCAGCTTTTAAATATCCCCAGAAAAAATCTCTGAGCAAAGAAAACCGACTGAATAGATGTGCGGTGCCCAGAATCACTAAAATCGCCCTTTTAAGACCTATTAATATGCCAAGTGCATTCATTTCCGACCCCAAATTTTCCCCTGGGGTTAATTCTCCAAATGCTCATGCACTCTATTTCCTGGGAAAACCCAAATCAACTTTGAGCTGCAATTAGGTACATACACTTCACTCTCTACATACGGTAAATTATTTACAGTGTTTTAAGAGAACGGCCCCAGGTGCCCTTTAAATAAAAATCCTGATTCCGTGCGGGGGGATTCAGCTGCGGGAGCGTTCTGGGAAGCGGTGCGCCGAGATGGAAATGCAGCGGCCTGACGGAATGGCTCTAGAATCCAAGATGTGGAATCTACGCGCAGAATTGCAAATGTCCGCAGTTAACAAACAGCGGTACGATGCCAGTGGCAATGTAAGTGGCAGCTCCGCTCTTCAAGCCTCTGCATTTTAGCATAGCGGTGATTGTCGACCGGCGCATGTCATCACAAGTACGCCTACGAAGTATGAATAAAATGATTACAAGCAGAAGGCTTATTCCTCTCATAACCGTCTCCATACAGAAGCAACAACAGGAAGCACTCCTGAAGCACTCTGCAATGCCACTTCACCCCAGACGAAGCTTTTAAATGAAATGCTTCGCGAACTGCTCCGAGTGCCTAAATGGAAACATCCCGGACTGTTTCTCTGACTTTTTCCTGTTAACCACAAACCTTGAGTTGTCTGAGAAGCATTATGAATCATGGAAGACGTGTTTTTCTTCACCCTCTTTGGTACAATGCAAGCCATGTCACAGAAAAAGCGTTTATCAACAAATCTTTCACTGACTTTTCTCACTGACGGTTCAATCATTTGAAAAAATCATTTCGAATTGCTTCTCTAGACCATACTGATACAGTTTTGGAGGGGTGACGGTGAGGCTGTTTGGAATTGGCAGACTCACAGTAGACATCGACCCGGATGGACTTAATTGCTGGGGAGCCCAGGCCGTTCTCCGCCTTGCAGTAGTAGCGCCCCCCCTGGTGGCGCTGGATGTTGTTGATGCGAAGGGTCTCGTTGAACACGGAGGAGTCCTGGAAACGGTCCGATGCACTGCCTGCCGTCTTGGTCCATCTTATCTGGATGAGTGGGACAGTAGAGAGAGGGATGGAGAGAGAGTGTGAGAGTCTTGAAAAGCTTTAAGGGCAGTACATGAAAACAAAAAACAGAAAGCACCCAATACCCTCCATGACTGAAAACTAACACACATGTAAAGCAACTGCACCTTAAACCAGAGGACCACAGGTTCAGATCTCAGGTGCGCTGCTGCCATCGGGCCCTTAATCAACCAATCAGGTTCATCTTTCAATTGCCCCCAGCGGTCTGAACAGATGAATGAATCGTCAAAATGTGAAACAAGGCAATGCAAACATTATTAAACCCGCAACTGAACTGAGTAATGGCGGAAAGGGGTGCCTGTAAAAGTACAGTCCACGATAAAGGTTTATTTTTATTATTTATTAAAACAAAATGGAAAATGGTGAACATTGTGAACATCGGTCAAGGGTTTGAAGAGAAAGTCTTCAATTGGTTGTTAAACGTATCCTTCATTTCTGCATTTCTGATGGAATGTATGTAATTGCCCATGCAAAATAACAAGAAAAAGCAAGGCAATATAGCAGAACAAAATAATAATACTGTTTTGAGTATTTGAGTATTCAGTTGGTTTGAGTACTGTTTTCAACTGACCTCTTGAAAGAGGGATTTTTTTATATCCTTTATTCTACCAGGAAAGTCCAATTGAGATAAATATCTCTTTTGCAAGGGTGACCAAGCCAAGAGGCAACAAATAGCACACCCATTACAACAATACAACCATTAAAATACATACACAAAGAACAAAATTATGATATAAAAAGCACAGATTTTCAGATCACGGCATATGATTATTAGAAGCATGTACTTGCAGTTACGATATTTTGAATCAGATCATTGAACTCAGCTAAAGTAACCAGATTTATCAACCAGTCTTATCTGTTTTTGCAACATGTTCCATGACCAGGGTGCCTTACAGTTAAAAGCCATCTTACCCAACTCAGAAAGGGGACGAGATTCTTTAAAAAGCATCACTGAATTGGAATGCAGATTGTAATTGCGATCAGTCCATGTGAAATGAGCAGAGAGATAAGATGGAGGTACCTAAAATAGCCTTGTAAATGAATACCAATGACATAATCTACAATCTTTAGAGAGGCTAGACCCACCTTCTGCTAAAGGAGCCAGTGATGCACAAAGTCAATTTGTACGTCACATTCCAGGAAATGAAACACACAACAGATTCCAGAAAAACCATATATGTTATTTTTTGGTAAAATGAAATGACCTATTTTTTTTTAGTTCTCGTTCCTTTGTCATTTGAAAGCACGTCACTGCGAGCTGCTGAACGAATCACGACCTAAGAGCGGCAAATTCACAATAATGCTAAGTGCTCCGGTCTTAAAGTGGCGGATTAAATCATCCATATTCCATCTCCATTTAATCTCCAATCTCTGTAACAAATCCACGGCTGACATATTATCGATGCGCTCGGGTCAAACGGGAACAAGCAGTCGTTAGCGGCAGTGTATGAGAAGAATTATTTTATCAATCTGGCTTTTTTTTTCTTTACGCCACTCGAACCTGAACTTTACACCGGGTGAGTTCGGCGAAGGTGCTGTGACAGCGTTTGGGCTGGGCCTGCGGGATCTGGGAGAATGTCAGGAGGAACCGCCATTAATTAAGTTTGTGCACGGAACAGGTGAGAGAGGGGAGAGGAAAAAAAAAAAATGAAGGGCGCTCGAAATAAATCATCCACATACGCGTGCGTGCCAGCGGAACAGTGAGCAGAACGTTCCGTGCCATGCCCTCTACTTAGCCCTCTGTAGGCCAAGTAAATACAGCCCTTTCTACCCGAGCTGATGTTTGGTAAGCATTCTTGCATGGCATCGGCGCTATGCGTCACCCGGACAAACCCCGCTCACACTGTGACGGTGGCTGCCTCAGCATTCACCTTCCTTCACTTTAACACACGTGGAACCCCGTGGAAATCACACGTGAAAGCGGTGTGTCGCCACCGACTGTTTTTGGAGGATTGCCACGAAGAGAGCTGCTCAGAGCACGGTCATGGAACAAGTGAGCAAGAGAGTGAGTGAGAGAATGAGTGAGCAGGACGGTGAGAGGGTGAGTGAGAGAGCAGGATGGTGAGTGAGTAAGTGATTGGTCAGGGCAGAGAGCGAGACAAAGAAAGGGAGTGAGAGAGCAAAATAGTTTGTGACTGAATGAGTAAGCAAGAGAACAAGAGTATTGGGTAAGTGATGTATTAGAGAGAGTGTTCTTGATTGTGCTGTGGCTCCCTTACAGTAATTTCCAACACAGACAGACCGAAGATCCTTGCGGTATCCCTTGCACCAGCTGGCAGTAATTGCTGTACAGCATAAAAACTATTTTGGGATGGTCATCCAGATGACACCCTTCCTAATGAACACTGTAGTATCTGGTTAGCTCTTGTACAGTAACACAGCCCTACCTCGACACTTCTCCAGCCTATAATTGGTCATGCTCTCTCTCTCAGCATCCGCGACTTTGAAAGCTTAATTGTGGAATCGCTGCCTTTGCCACGTCTTTGACGTCGTCACGCAGGCCTCCAAACGGGGCCGATCTCTCGCACTGTGCTGGCATGTCCCAAAGCCCCACGCCCCCTTCCCTTTTATTTACAAAAGCATTTTACAAATGAGAAGTAGGAGCCAGGAGCTCCTTAATTCAACAACCCAACATAAACCAAACAAAAAAAAAAAAACCTAATTGTCCCTTGGGGCACCAGCTGATGTTTTCATCCCCTCCTTCTGAATTGATACCCCTTGATCTTTCTTCTCATACCCCCGATCCCCCCCTCAAAGAGTGTACCTTTGTAATCGTTCGTTGATGGGTCTTTGTCACCTTAGCTTTGGCAACACCGTCGAATGCGGTGCCAAAAAAGCACTTTCAAATTGAAATTAAAATCGAACGAGGGACTCAGTGAGTGTCCTCATGAGTGAGGAAGGATATGAGAGAGAAAGGGAGAGAGAGAGAGAGACAGAATCCATAAAATCCCAGTCCTCCTAAAAAAAACAGAGTGCATTTGGCGGTTTAACTTGTGAGATGAAAAACTGCTGCACAGGCTTAAGGAGAAGTCCTTCCTGACTCAAAACAGGTGCAACGCTCCAAATCTGCAGCCTGTTCCACAGTCCTGTTCCGCCCGTATCTCAGCATAAGAACATAAAACCGTAATCTGCCAGGGATCCCACCCTGACGCGCACGCCGTTCTGCGAATCAGCCCCACGCCTGGATCACAGCAGAGAGTGCGCAGTCTGGAGAGCACGGTGTAGTCCACTCCAGTCATGAGCATACTTATACGACTGGGATTGTGAACAGAAGCATGAGATGAACCTCAGAGAGCCACACTGAAATCTGCAACAGGCTCTCATCGCTTTACGCCCATTATAGGGGCACTCCGACAGACAGACATAGTCTGATACCAGAATAGACATAATAATGAAAACAATCCATGAACGTTTCATAACCATTCATGAGTTGGAATGCACTTCGCTACCTGAACAGCTTAAATATTTCTTGAAATTCCGTTATACATGTTTTGAAATGTTCCTCGTGGGATATTGGACTATTTATCTAGAAGAAAAGCCTCCGGTTCTTAAAAAGATTGATTCAGAACATCCCATAATGGTCCAATGATGTTTAGATTTTGTGATCTGGGAGGTCAAGGAAAGCATGCAACTTCATTCTGATGTTTATTAAACCACGACTGAATAATTGTAACAGTTCTCAAGGGGTAATTCTTGTCTTGGACTATGGGATCATAATGAGAGAATACAGTTTGCACCATAGGTTGCATCCAGTTACATTTAAACAGTTTCATATTCCTTCACAATTCTACCATGCAGGGTAATGTTTACACCCATTGACTCCAGATCCTCCACCATATTTTACAATTAGGTGCAGGCAATGTAGATTAAGGACTTCCCTAGCAGACAGTAAAAGACGAAAAAGAATAAAAGACAACCCAACAGACAATATTAATTAATCATTATACCAAATTAAGTGCCGTTGCACATTGACCTTACTTGCAAATCATTTCTGAATGCCCTCCCATAAAATTTAACTTCTAAAAGCTCATGGTTTACATTTATTGAGACTAGAACACAGAGGTGTAAATCCATTCTGTAGTAATTTTGAGGCTTTTGTTTGATCAGATCGTAAATTAATAATAGTTTTGAATTTTTTAAATTTTGAGACAGTGGTATTGAGAGTTAAATACCATCTGATACATTAATTATTTATTACATTTTCATTATGTTTCCTGTTTCAATCACTGACATATGCAATTCTGGCATCAAATGTTTAATAGAACAGATTAGTGATTATTATGGCCATAAATGAGAAATCTATTTGTTGACTACTTTTCAACTGTGACGTGTCTCAGTTTCATTTCATGTGTTTCCTTTATTTTGTTCACTGCTCTATTTTTTTCCCTTACTTTTAACCTTGTTTCTTTTTCTCCAAAACTCAGATTGATTGCACTAATAATTTTGAACTAGCACATCACCCCAAAGTGTTGTTTTCATGACTCACATTGTTATTAATTATGACCTTAAAATAGCCTTAACAAAAATCATGGCTTGACAAACTGTCTCCGCCTCTATAATCATCCTTCATTATGGCTCAGGGCTTCCTAAACATTAAGACTTCCATGTCTGAACATCAGACTGGGGACGGCACAGCACAGGGCTTAAATACCTTGAGGGATGCGAGTTCAAATCCTGGGCATGGCTCTACTAGCGTGGTGCTTAAACTGAAACACATCAGCTAACGTCTGCTCATTAGCACGACATAGAGTGGACCTGCTCGATCAATAAGACTATAAACAGGCGGCATCTGCTAAGCCAGCGGATGACGTCTTGTGATTCAAGGGGTCAGTTATACGGCCAAACAGCTGGAGGGAGGCTGGCGACAAGAACATCACAAGAACGGGAGTGCCTGCCGAGGACAAATGATGAGGCTGACCCTCTGGACAGCGCTATCAATAGACTGGCCTCTGCTGACAGCCAGATGCTATCTCAATAAGCAGATCTTTTGGCTTTGCTGGTACTCTGTTGGGGGCTCTATGTGAGAGGCCAGTTCAGGACAACAGACAGCGAATTACAGTGGCCATATGGATGAGGCAATTCAGCACCACGGAGAGCGGCATCGATCGGGCTTAGAGGTTAGTTGAGGAGCGCAGAGAGCTGTCTCTGATGACCTTACAGGCAATATTGGTTGTGGATCCATGGACATCAGTCTATGGCTGCAGTATAGCCAATTCAGGACCATGGACAGCAGAAGAAAGTGCAGAGGTTTGCTGTAATTATCCCTATGAGCGATGCAAGAATAAGCAGAGTCCTGTTTGTAATTCAAAGTCATGTTTGTCATAATAATGAAGGGCTCATAAATGTTGACACATACCACATACAACACAAAAATCACATGTTTAATCATGCATGAACATGTTATATACAATTATGAATGAATCAATTATTAATACATTGTTGAATTTCATTTAATAAATCATTACTAAATATTGGCTCACATGGCATTGAGGAGGCAGACAGGACTCCCAGAAATCCCACAAACTGTTACAGCCATTGTGCTGCTGCGTTATTCCCACAACTGTATTATAAAATAATAGTCATGAATAATATAAAAATAAAATGGTATGCTGTCATAATAATCCTTTTTTTACTTTGGCAACCCTGGCCTCCTTTAAGTAACACATTTTGGCATTTATCAATTTTGTGAGACTATTAAAAATATGTTAATGCGTTAATTATGCATAATGGAGTCATTATAATGCATTAAGAGCTTCATAATGGACCAAATGCAATCTTGCATGTGAAAAGGCATGTATTATGTAGGCAGAAGGATCTGTTACATATGTTACTTTAAACATGAGCCCAAGATCATGGACTTTATTTGCATTTGATATTTTTGGAAGTGACAAGGGCAGCATCCATATTGAAAGGGATACGTGGGTGAGGGAAAACAGACATTTGCTTTGACTGTTTTAACTGTGAGGAAAGACAGAAAGGAGATAGAGAGAGAAAGGGTTCATGCTCCACATGACTTTGCTGATAAATCCTGCCATGACGAAAAAAGCCTTGTTGGTGGAACCTTGGTCCTCTGAAGTAGCGCACCCAGCTGAGTTGTGTTTGTGTCGGGTCCACGGGAGCAGGCACTGAGCCAGCGGGGGAGCCTGGCCCCCGTCAGATGGGGCCGTCACACCAAAGACGCACCTGCCAAAACTTTTCAGGGTCTGCTAAGGCTGACAGCCCCGATCCATACTGCACCTCTGAACATGGAACAGTGCGACCTCCCGCCTGTTTCCCAGAATTCCATCTTCCGCTTTTCCTCTCTGCGGCGGCTGGTGCTGTTCCTCAGCGCCCCGACACTCTCCGCCCACATCATTACGCCCCATACTCTCCCGTCAACCCCCACAGCCGGCACGTCAAATCAAGCCACCGACATTCAGGATGACGGGGGAACTATCCGCCCCGGAACGTCCCCCAAGGCGACCCGTCACCCCGCCGACAACCAACAGGACTGTTATTCCAGACATCTCGTTAATGTTAAAACAGTTGGAGCCGAAAACGCTGATGCACCGTCCTGCCAGCTCGAATCACGTTACAGGAGCTTGTGATTGGTCCACAGGCTCCTATCCACCTCTAACAGGCCTAATTCCACCGCTCGCCCGTTGACCCAAAACAGACCCTTTTTTTTCAGCGATCTCATAACCGTGAAATTCCTTCACAGTTGCCTGCCAAAATAAATATATAAATAACTAAAGAAAGAATGCCTCAGCACAGCTGCACAGAACACAGAGTTCTTGCTCTGCAGGCAAAAAAAATGTTTTTTTTTTTTTTTTAAATCAAATGCGCTGTAAAAAAAAAAAAAATGCGGAACGGTTCCAGAAATAATTCACCAGAATGCGGGGCATTTCTATGCCCTGATGACCCCCACTGCCCCCTCCCAGCCCAAAGCACTTCTTCCCCCTTTAGAGATAGAGAATGTGAGTGTGCCGTGCCAGAGGTCCTGCCCGTTCGCGCAAACACCAGCCTGTAATGCAACAGCATCTGCAGCACAGTGGAGAACTATAGGAGTACACCAAACTCCACAACACCCCTTCGGTCATTAATATGCTTATGTGTCCCTGGCAGTATTAGCAAATAGATGAGATGGAAACTGTTGGTTAATCTGCTGCAGACTCTTATCGCCTCTACAAAATTTGAAACCGACGCACTGTCCCAGCTATCTTTGTATCCCTATCGCATCCACTTAATTCAGCCTCGGCAGACAACAGCGGCCTGCCGATCTATCTCCCCGTCTAAAATCACTGACGCTTGTCGTTCTGCTCGTCCGCATAATTACAACAAAAGAGACTATATTTGCGCAGTGGTAGCTGCAGAAGAGTGAGCTCCAGGGAGTCGCAGTTGGGAAGTCGGGGGTTGGGGGGGGGCGGTAGGGGGATGAGGAAGCTGATGGTAACAGGTTGTTTAACATGACAGGAAGACACTCAGTGGTACGGGGGTAGGACGTCTGGACACCCTAAAGGACCGTCCATTCGGCCTCCCCAAAGTGATTTTTTATTCCATTACTTATTTGCTTAGGAGATTGGGTATTATCTAAGACATCTTACAAGGCTTACTGAGAGAGCCTTCTGGGAGCCTGAGAATCTTCCGGAGAAGCTCATTGCAACAGTACCAGCGCTGGTGCTTAATCTGTCCCAGGATGATCCGTAGCTTTACCCTGGAAACTCTTGAATTGTGGTAGCACGCATTCTGAAGCCTTCCAAGCTCAAGATCGACACTCCATTCCATTGTAAATAATTGAACATATACTGTACATAAGCTATACATCTTTTCTTAAAAGATTACAGTGTCTTACCTTCTCAATAATTTATCATGTTTTTGTATTATCTTGCTGGGCATACGGTGTATGACATCACCATACGCATATTAAAGCTTCCAGTGTTTGATGCAACAGATCTATCTTCTCTAGTTCCTTTTGAGCTCCACTGTACTTGATTACAAACGTATTACCGATAATTCCCACTAAAGAAAACAAGGTGTGTGAGGAGTGGAGAGATACGGAGGAATTCATTGGACGAGAAACACAGCACTGTGCACTAGCTGGATAGGTAAACGATGCTGTATTTATTCTGAAATTACTCAGTTTTTGCTAAACGTTCTGTATGTTTTGTCTTTTTTAAGGTCTATACTCTCAACCACTATGCCTTTCTGGTCGAGAGACTATGAGATCCCTGTGTTCGACCAGATCCAAGCCCCGGGGTTGAGGCCGGAAGGACTTCAGCGTATCCATTCGCCGACGTGGAGCGAATGAAATGCTTATTTGGGCACAAGTGACAGTTTAGCATGATTGGTTTACGCAAAGTTGGATGAACACAGATATGGGTGAACTCGCGGCCCCCCACAGGGCTACCGACTGTTGACCTCTGTTTGAGAAACTCATTTAAAAATCACATCTGAATTCCAGTTTTAGTTTGAAGACCTCCCCGGGCTGCCCTTAGGGTGCTTGACTTAAGTCAAAGATGACTTACATTGTCAGAGTATCTTAAATTCATCCTAGGGCTAAGCAACGGTAAAAGCTTCTTGTGCTACCAGCCTTTGTTTTTGTTTGTCATAAAGCAACTGTCTGGAATGGGAATTTGTAAGCCTCCGAGATGCTGAAAACAGCTTTTGAAGAACCAGCGCTAGCTGCTACCTGTAGTACTGTGTGCACCACTCACATCTGCAGTGCTCGGGCCATGGGGGAGGGGGTGGAGTCATAGAATAAATGCCTAAACTCTGGTTATTTCCTGTTTCAACCTCATTTTCTTCGTCCTCTCATTTCCCCTGCTGATCAAACTTAATTGTGTGCTTAATTCTTCACATTGGCCGATATCTACTTCAGGCAATAACGGCATTTATTAAAAGTAGCCATTTGCAGCAGATGCAGCAGGTGCTGTAATAATTTTGGACATATTGGATGTGCATATGTGATGTTGTCTCAGCCAACAGAACATCAGCCGCAGAACACCTGTCTCCAGACCTGTGAGGTCTGCAAAAGCTTGAATACGCAGCAGTCCAGACCTGTGATTACCTTATTGACCGATGGAATTTTGTGGCTTCTTCTGGTAGGATCCTCTAAACAATTATACGGTATTTTTGTTCTGTGGGCCAGATATATCAGAAAAAAATAACATATCATCCTATGTTTTCTGGGTAAAGTACATCTTCCGTAGTGTTTTATGAAACAAAAACAATGGCCCTTAACTTAAATATCTCATGTTTTTAAATGACTTCTTTTTTCACCATAAAATATGAAACAGAAATCGATATATGCCAGGCATGACTTTCCACGGGAGTTGCATATATACTCACAGGCAGTGTATTGATCAAAAGAGCATTAAACATGAATTAAACAGAAATGGACCTGTTTGTAAGTCAAGTTGCAGTATGTCATCATTCTGAATTTTTCATTGAAATTACGTCTTTATACTGAATTATCGGTTTAAAGTGTTCAGCTGGTGACACTGGCTGCAATAAGACCCTTGTTGATGTGAAGTACCAATCAACTGTATCTCTGTCGTAAATCTGCTTCACCTTAGACGTAGTCCATTGCCTCCATCTCCAAAAAAAGCATGAACAGAAATCAAAAATAAAAACTGATTCGCGCCTTCCATCCATAAACTGGCTGCCACGTAGACCGTATTTATTCGGTGTGTGCTGGTCTCCCCCCATCCAGACAGAATCAGTTGGCAGTCACATCCCAGCACCGACAGCCTTGCAATTAGGGGGTGACCCTCTAGAGAGAACCCCTCCCCCCCCAGTCTCTGGCACGGAGCGTTAGGAGCCCGCTAGGGTGAGCTCCCACCGAATCCTGAACCTCCCACAGTCATCACGAAGCCACTCCCTCCCAGCTCCCCGAACAATGCTCCGATAACGCTTGTGAAGACGAAACCTCTTTCTCTCCCCGCGCCACAAACCTGCAGATTAACCAATCGGCAGATTGGCAGCTCAGAACATTAAACGATCTGCAAATGAACTGATCATAGATTAAAAGCTCTATATATTACAAGTCTTGGTAGAGCGACAGACCGGTAGATGAGGAGATATGTGTATCTGCATTCCTGTAGGTTAACAGTCTTGTGGATTAGCTGATCTGCATACCGACGGGCCGGGTCTGCGGGTTCTTTTGTGCATACAGCGGTATCTCAGTTTATCGCGGGTTCATCGGCAGATGTGTGTCAAGGGCGGGTAAGTCTGACTGAGGCTTAACCAGCAGAGGAAAACGAGGACATTAGAAAAGGCAGAGATTAGAAAGCAAGCTGAGGGGTTAGCAAACCGTGGGTCAGATGTCCTGATAACGGCTTAATGGTGGCTGTGATTGTGTACGACCCTCTGCTATAGGCTGCTCTGGAGACAATCACCTTTGTGCGCTAAGAAGCACAGCTACAGGGCTAGATGGTACGACTACAGACTCGGCTCCCCGTGATCGAGGACCTCACCTGAGGCCGCGGGTGGCCCGTTACCAGGCAGGTGAGCTCCAGGGTCTCCGCCTCCCGGATGGTGTACACCCTCTCAGTGTAGCGCTCCTCCTCGACGTTACAGGCGTGACCGGAGTGCACGATGCGGACAGTAGGGGGCGCTGTGGGGAGAGGAGACGTAGGGTCAGCTTGACAGGTTGTTTTTCAGCGAACAAGACAGCAGGAAACAAGTCCACAGTACTGCTTTACTTTTCTTTAAAAAGTTTTTTTCCCTTTATTTGATCAGTCCCACCAGAACATTTATACACCAGCTCAGTGTAAACAGTACACTTCACTCAGCTCTCTCAGACACACAGAGCAACACTGAATACAGAAAGTCAGGTGCAAATGGTGCAAATTGCCATCAGATTGAGGGAATGTAAAAAATAAAGTTTTATTGTTTGCAATAATAAATAAACATCTTCCTTTGCATGCCAGCATATATAATTTCCCTTATGAATTGGTTCACCTGCCAGAACTGTGGTGTATTCAAAATGAAGTGTGAATAACTTGGTTATTGTCTTTACTAACATTTACTTGTATCTGCCACTTTCTCTACCCCTCATCAGCAGAAATCCTGAGTTAGAATCACAAAGACTCCAAAAAGATATTTATGTACCGGGCTGTGATGCATGTGCGCTATGACGTCCTCGTCGCGGATATTTATTGATGGCGGAATAAAAGTGTCACACTGGAGTGCAAATCTACCTACGGAGCATTGCGCTTGTCAATGCGATAATGAGACCTGTGGCTATTGATTGAGGCTAAACGTCACTGTGCAGAATAATTTATTGCTACTGTTTTCTTAGCTGCAACGGGATGCTGGGCCAGAGAATTCTGTGTCAAAATTGTGTAAAATAATACACTATATAACAGTATATTACTTGTTTGTGCTTCTGTAGCAAAATATTGAAACCATTGACAAAGGCCCTCCTTTCTTTTAATGCATATATGAAAATACACATTTATTGTATATGGACAGTGACACAGATATGCATGCTAATTGATTTCTATTACCCCAATACACAAATATACAAATAAATATTGCCCAACCCAAGTATAGTTGTAAGTCCTGCAGGTTACCAAATTAGTTGCTCCCATAAGACAGTGAAACTGACAGGCTCTCATGAGTTATCCATCAGAGGAATGTCTACGCACTGATAGGCACTGGCTCTCCTGTAGTACTGTGGGGAATAAAAGATTCTATGCCCAACAGCTGAGTAAATTGGACTCGGGACTTCTGGTGTGTAGGTACAGGTGTAACATTTACGACTCGATGGGCACTCAATTTAGGAAAAAAAGTGTGTAAAAATTATCGGGACATGAATCATCACCTGAATCATCCCCCCCCCCCAACCATCCCCAAAAAATCCTGCACCCACAGGCAGCATTTGACATGCCTTCATGCCCCTGCTTATATTCTGAGGAGTGAGTCACAGAGAGCGATGGAATCTGCTCCTTCTCTTCTTTGTTCCTGAGCGTTCCAATGACAGATCAGCAGCCAGAGCCAAAAATGCATTTACCAGCAGTCGATGCCAACACGCTACGACACGTGGGAGGGCGAGAGTGATAAAAACCGTTTTACCACAAACCGCCGGCCACGATCGAGTCGGATTTGGCTGCCTCCCTGATAACAGGATGGTCAACGAGGATCATAAAACACAGGAAAAACTTCTTCATCTTGCGGTATGACAATTAATGGGCATATTAATGGGTACTTGCTGGCAAGCTTTACTGTTTCCTCACTTCATAGTGGTACATTACAGTTGTTGGCTCTATCTGCACGAAACGTCAATGTTCATTTAAGTGTGTATACAGGAAGTATAGCTTAGTGAGCGAGTATCTATGTCTGAGCCCATGTCTACATACAAGCGTGTGTGTGTGTGTGTGTGTGTGTAAAGTACGGGAGCGCATTAATGCTAGCTAACAGTCAGAAAAGTGCGCCTGTCTGGCGAAGATTCATCAGGCATCAGCTGAGTAAAGTGCACAATCCTAATGACTTCATGAAATATACAGTGGCATAAAGTGTGTTAATTCATACATAACACACCAAATGATGACTATGAGGTCACCCTAGACCTTAACTTACACTAAAGAAAATAAAAATTAAGCATCAGTAATAACTGGAGCCGTGCCGTACTCTCTGATTAACTACGGTGATCCCACTGAGAGCGACTGAAGAAGAGACTTTGGTACCTCGCGGTAAAACCCCTAACCACCCTTAAATAACACCTGCTGATTAGTCCCACCCACATGCACATCCATGATTGCATTTACATATCAGAAACCCGGGAACCATGGGAAACATGAAGGGCTCCGTCTAATCCGGCAAAAGGCAAGCTCGTTCTCCCCTCACCCGGCCCTCCTGCCGGGAGACCCCAATCAGCAATAATGTCCTGTTACGGTGCGATTTCCGACCCTAATCCCCTCTAATCAGCTATCTGCAGGGGGAGGATAATCGCTCTGATTGGCTATAGCGGCTGATGATCGGTTCTGGAAACACGGGTAGAAGGGAGCCGCCGCGGACGGGAGCGGATGCTGGCGGCCGACTCTCACAGCACCATATAGCCCCTCTCACCAAAACCGCGCGGATTAGCACGCTATTAGCCTCTCCCCAGGCAGAGCGAGAGAAATTGCTACTTGCTGCGCTGATCCTCCAAAAAAATAAAAAGAAAAAACTAGATCCTGACATTGCAGAAACATTTTATGGCGGCTGTAGGAAAACTTCTATAAAAGTGAACCGTGTAAAAGTGCAAACTTACATATGGTTTAATTCACTAAATTCCAGATTAAACAAGACACACATTTGATTTGTTTGTCCTTAAGTCTGACTTGCGACTGTTTCCGTTTTATTTGAAAATGCAGTGTAGTTAATTCTTGGAATTGCACATGAGCAGAGAGTAAACCTTTTAATCAGTGTTTTTGCGTCTGTAATAGCCTTGGCTGTTCTAGTGGAAAATGATTCTTCAAATGTAATTATCATGCCCTGATAATTACATTTGAAGAATTATGACGAATTTCATATTCCCTTTTCTATAAGGTAAAATTATATTTTCACATGCTGAAAACTGCATTTCACATCCAAATCACAGCTCACATACATAATTAGAGTGGTTTGTTTTGAGTATCAAAGATCAACCTCAATGGCACATTCCATTGCCGTATAATGTGAAAAACGGTACGAGGCCAGAATTATATACACCCGAAATACACAGCTAAATGTGTGTTTGTTTTTCAACACAGAACAACAAGATGAAGCAATTCATAACTAATAAATGACTCCAGTGAATATACTCTTTTAACTATTTTATATGAATGATAAATTGCAATTAGTTTCATTTATTACAAGCATATACACACAACCTAACTGTGGAAATGATACAAAACACAATCAATACATGTTCACAACGGTTTAACATGAACCAGGCGTTCTATTTGTGATATGAAGCAGATACGTTTGTATTTCATGAATAAAATAATGACGGTAAAAAACTGGGGAAAATTGTTCTCTTTCCCGAAAAGCAATCCGAGGACTGTGAACAGAGTATTGGGGCCTTCAGATAGAATGGCAAATCTCTACTTTGTAATAAAAAATTAACTATGTTCCCACATTACAAAGCGAGCGATTCATTGCACAGAGTTTGGAGGGAGTAATCGAAGCCGCCAGGTGGTGTCAATAAGGTTGTTTGGGTTAACTGTTAATCAGAGTTAAGGGAAATTATTCATTGTGTACAGGCCAGCACGCACAAAGCGCTGCCCTTCTTTTCTCGCGAAAAAAATTACCACGGCAACACTACCCACTGTCTTTGAGAACACTGTGACGTGCATGCATTTCTCTCACCGAGACCAGTTTGGCATGCTTTCAGAGGTTATCGCCAAAAATCATTACAACCGTAGCAGCGCTCACAGAGGAGTTGCCGGGTGCAGTTAATGAGGTCTTCTGGTAGAAGGCTTTGGTCCAAAGTGGTAGGCCATTCAGGAAATGTGTTTTTGTCTTTCTTTATTATTTGTCATTTTCTTTCCAGTGAAATGCTTCAATTCCTTTGTTGTACATCACAGAAATGTTTTTTTTTTCTGAATTGGTCAACAATAAATGTTTCAGTCTGTAGCTGAAATGTGATGTTCAATCACGGAACATCTCTGTCGACAAACACAAAAGTGCTTCCGTTCTTTCTGTTTTCTCCCCCCTGCTGCTGCACATCTTACTTGACGCCTTTTCTGGGGGGCGAATAGCAGAACCTTGGCGGAAATAAAGCCCGCTCTCAACCTCCCGACCCCCCTGATGGGTTTGTTTATC
The DNA here is from genome assembly GCA_022829145.1 of Albula goreensis. Classification (NCBI taxonomy): domain Eukaryota; kingdom Metazoa; phylum Chordata; class Actinopteri; order Albuliformes; family Albulidae; genus Albula; species Albula goreensis. The sequence goes on from CM040747.1 coordinate 31,811,447, forward strand.
CACCCACCATATATGGTCTTTATTACGCGCTGAGAATCACGCTGTGCCCATCAGCAGTTTAGAGTCCCAGCACTGAAACGTTGGAATCACACAGCCTCATTAAAACCGTGGAGACACAAACAAGGCCTCCAGTGGTGCTGAGGCTGACTGTGGCAACCGCGAGCAGCCCCCGTTGTGAGTTTACCTTTTGAATTTGGAGTGTGAGGGGGTAGGGGATCGGGTGGGTGGGGTGGAGAGAAGGGGGTTGCGATTAGTGTAGATGAGCAATGGTAGGTGGCAAAATGAAGGGGGCGGTGATAACTGTAGAGGACCAATGGTAGGTGGTAAACTGAAAGGGGTGATAACTGTAGAGGACCAATGGTAAGTGGTAAACTGAAGGGGGCGGTGATAACTGTAGAGGACCAATGGTAGGTGGTAAAACTGATAACTGGGAGGACCGGTGGTAAACTAAGGGGCTGATAACTGGAGGACCAATGGTAGGTGGTAAACTGAAGGGGGCGGTGATAACTGTGGAGGACCAATGGTAGGTGGTAAACTGAAGGGGGCGGTGATAACTGTAGAGGACCAATGGTAGGTGGTAAACTGAAGGGGGCGGTGATAACTGTAGAGGACCAATGGTAGGTGGTAAACTGAAGGGGGCGGTGATAACTGTGGAGGACCAATGGTAGGTGGTAAACTGAACGGTGATAACTGTAGAGGACCAATGGTAGGTGGTAAACTGAAGGGGGCGGTGATAACTGTAGAGGACCAGTGGTAGGTGGTAAACTGTGAATCTGTGCGATAAATTCATGCTTTGAAATCCTCCCATTAATCTGAACATAATTTTTTTAAATTAAATGTTTGCTGCTGGATTATGGATTGAGTCAAAGTTTAATTCGATAGGAACAAGCCAGCATCTTCTTAGTTCTATGTTGTTGTTGAGTTGAGACCTCCTGGTCTTGGGGCTTGCCTTCAGATCTTGCTGCGACCTCTCCATTTACTTTAACCACAGCAACCAGGTTAAAAACATTAGAAGATTCAAACACAGGGGTGCCTCTAAACAACATTTTCTATTTCACACCTAGTAAACAGATTTTGTTTTCAGAGCTAAGGGTCATAATATAAATATATACTTTCTCTCAAGGGCCAAATACAAATGAGACAAGGTTTTTTTTTTTTTCCTCATTTTGTCCACTTTGCTGCACATTCAACTTCCAATGACATTTAAACCTCCATCTCAGAATCTGTAACCGAAGTGTTAAAACACTTATAATTCTGTAGACAAAAACAAGGCAGTAATTACTGGATGTTGTATAGAGGTATATGATACAATCAGCAACTATCTCAAGTACTTTGGATGACGGTAAATCATTTGCTTTTTTTCAAAGCCATTAAAATGTCCCTAAGATATGTCTGAATCCAATGCGCTGCATTGTATCTTATGTACTGTATAAGCACATAACCAAGTCACCCTTGACCTTTACCGGTTAAGCATTAACCGTTGTACATATAAATAGAGAACTGCTGTATTTATGTATCGCTAATATAGGCAAGACTCAAATCACAAATGATTTTTGGAAATTTCTGATACATTTGGCAGGCCATATCTACGGACAGAAAGGTTTCATGCCAACACTCATGGAGTGTTAATACAAATATAAAATTATATGACAATACAATTCAAGCTTTGGTCTTTCAATCAAAACACAGTGGGTTCCACCTCAAAGACAATTACTGACTAGATCAGACCAGACCAAATGGACTGACAGCTGTTGAAACATGATTCCTAAGAAGATGGCTGCCAAGGACAAGCGACTTTCAAGGATCGCTAACCGAATCGATTTACAAATTGATCAATTCCAGCCACTGTTGCCGAGTCTTTGTTTATTTTCCGTTGTTAAACACATTCTGCCACATCAAAGTTCCAGTAGAATCTTAAAAATAACTACACCTGTACGGATGTTAGGCCCGCCTAAGGGTGACGGCACAAAACTGGCGGAAGTGTTTTAAGCGCATCTGCAGCACCTTTCATGTAGGATCTCAAAGACGTTGAGCTTTTAAGCATTTAATTTGATTCGCAGATGAGACCGCGCCAGCCATTTTCCTAGCCCGCTGTTAGAGCTTCCTCTGTGTGTGCTGGAGCTCATTCAAGCTAAATCCTTTTATCCATTAAAGGTTACTGAAAAACACAGCTTTATGTGCTTCCAGGATTGCGCTTTAGAGCTCGATTTTTAAAAAAGATAGGTTTGGCTGGCTAACAGTTTCCTTTGTCTCTGAAGCCAGAGGCAGACACACAGCTTTGAAACGAAACGAACACACATTTAGCAATAAGCACATACGCTGTGTATGGTGCGCGTGAGTTTATCATTCAGTCAGTCGAGCAATAAACCAAACAAGCATGCAAATTTCACTTCTTTATAAAGGAATTTCCATAGTCTAATTTACTCAAATTACACATTTATGGATTTCACTGAAACCCTTATGGAGAATGGTGTACACAGCCTACACTTTGTTTTAATGTGCTATTAATACAGACAGCTTTCTTTAATATAAAAAAGTTCAGGTGAAGTAGGTAATTGAACCAGGTAATTGAACCTGCAACCTCTAAGCTACAACCTGTGACCTCTATGCTACATCAGCAATCAATTATCTAAGACCAGTTCCAATCAAGAATCTTTTATGAGAACTAAAATGTAAGAGTCTAGGCCTTGAAAACTGTGACTGGAATTATCCAGCATAGCGCATTAGTATTTCTTTATGGCACGGTTTGTTCTTTTTGACAAGACCGTGGCCCTCTAGCCGGAGCACTGTAAACGGCTAATTCAGACGGGAGATCAATTAACATCTCGTTATGCCTGGAGTATTCCAATTACAGACAGAGTGAAAACCATGTTACACAGAGTGATCCTGAGACCGACGGCAGAGCCATAACCTGTACTCCTATCAGAACATGTTTTGATAGAAGTATGCTCACCATGGCAACCGTCTCAGGGCAGCCCTAGCCTGTAGGCTAGACTCTTAGCTGCAACGGTAGAGACCTGGCCAAGACTAAAAGGTGTGAAAGTTGCCCTTTGACCTCTTGTGAGTTCTTTACATCGACGATGGAAAACAATGGCCTTCCGGATGATCAGTTAAGTATGATGATCGGCTTCCTTTCTCAAGACTGAAAAAAACCAAACACATAAAACACCAAAAACATCTAGACTGGTGGCCCATCTCCTTTAAGGGATAAGGTCACTGATAGGGCCTGAAAGTTGCTAAAACAAATGACAAAGTTGCTAAGCTGGCAAAAATCTCCAGGTCCAAACTTGGGCAGCTCTGCTTTCATGACAAACCTAGGACAGTTCTTTATCTCATTAAAGATTGAAGTCCAACCATTTAATCACTTAACAGCGAAAAACTGCGAACAATATTTGCGCCATCTAACTAGCGAAAATAGATTTGGACACGCCTTAAATGAATTTTCCAGAAGTGCTTACTTTTTTAATCTGTTTTACTCTTTGTTATCACATTTGATAGAACAATTTATTACCATGAATACTGATAATAAAAGTAAAAACTCTGAACAATGAACATTGAAATATAGTACATGGTGACTAAACAAATGAAAGTAACAAAGTAAAAAATGATAATAATGCAAATACTTTTAGAAGCAGATATGTCTGTTCTTAACCACGTATTATTATTTTTAATTATGAAATTCATCCTCCCTCCATAAATGGTGGCGGCTTGTATAACACAAAAGTGTCAGAATCGCTGATACAGAGTCAGGTATTGAACACTAAACACTGGTGTGCTTCTTAGCTACACCTGCTGGCTCCGTGCTCAGCCACACAAAAAACAATTCAGAAGAAACAGGACCGTAGCATCACTATGGAGATGGCCGCACACCAGCCTGAATGAAGGAAAAATGTCACCTCAATCTTATCCTTTTTTGCATTTTTGGCCATGAGTCTAGTATTAATCTCTTGGCGGTGGAGAGAGTAAGAAAAAGCACAAATGGCAGAACCGTTCACACTACCACAAACTATATAATTACACCTGTGGAAAAAAAGTGCCAACGCTCTCACTCACAGGCACTGTACACAGTTCAGTGTGTACCTGTTGTGTTCTGAAGCCATATTCCACTAACCAGCTTAGTGGGGGTGGTGGGATTACATAATGGATTTTAGGTCATATTACACTTTTTTAATGTTGTAAAAAACATTAACATTATAATGTGTCCATAGAATGCTATAAATGACTGAAACAACCAATAATGGAGAAAAATTAGATTTCATATTTGGGCCAGTTCATGCTCACTTTGGGATTTTTCAGTACATGTTAGTTTTCAAGTTTCAAGTACATTTTGGGTTTAGTCCTACTTAAATGAATATAAATGAACAATTTTACTGCCAACATTGTTGTCTGTGTAAGTATAGATAGTGAAATGGATAGAGAAATGCCTTGAGTCACTCCTTTAACTTGTCTGTAGCAAAAACAAAGAGAGTGTTTTGTCATTTATGAGGTAATTTTAGACAACAATGTTGTCCTGGCAGTGTGAGAAAGTGTGATCACCTGACAGAGATTAAAAGAGGTTTCTTTTTCTCCTCATTTTAAACTATTTTTTAACTGTTAAAATTCTCAAAATTAAACAAAAAAATTATATGCGTATAACACATACATATGTGCCCTGTACGAGTTGTTTTTATATCATAAAAATCTCCTGGAAATGAATCCTTCTGTGTTTTACTGTTATGTAAATGAGATTGAAAAAGATAAAACACAATTCTTTGGAGAGTCACTTTGTATTTGATGAGAACATCACCTGTATTACAGAATGTACCCGCAGGTGTTGATCCAGTTCCTCATGTGTACTGTACAACCATCTGCTAGTCTCAGTAACTGGCACGATTACCGCACTGATGCATTGTGGGTAAGCTACAAGAGGAGTCGGAGGGAGCAAGGGGACAGCAGCTGGGGACTGCTTCTCTGTTTAACGGTCATTGCCTTTTTGGAACAGATGCTACAATTCCAGCCTCGGTCTGATCTGCTAGAATTTTCTGTAGAATGGGGCGTCGTGAATGCTGTAAATAAGTTATGCAGCACAATGTACATAACTATTATATGGCAAAATACCATCCAAAATAAAATACAGTCGGCCTGCCTTATCGTGGGTTTGTTCATCTGCAGTTTTGACCAACCATGGATTGAAAATATATATAAAAAAACAGAATATTCTCGAAAAAGAACATCTGAAATTCCTGCGCCAGCATATGCTAGAATGCTGTGCCCAATATGATTGACATGGGTTTAAGCAGTTCTTATCAGTACATATAGATGGGTTTTCGAGTTATGAACACGTACAGGGTAAAATTACATCATTTTATATAAGTGTCCTGAGCATCTGTGGTTTTTGCGGGGGTCCTGGAACCATACACCCGTGGATAAGGCAGGCAGACTGTAGGCCTTCGATTAGCATAATGCATTCAGACGATTTACAGTAATTCTAGGGTAGCCACATGCGCGTTTCCCTTAACAGACACAGAAATGTAATGGTTTGTTATTTTATAACCTACTTCTGTTCATTTGTGTTGAATTAATAAAACAGAGACAAAAATTGTATTCTGTTTAACTGAGCAATGTTAATTAGTGTTACTTCATTTTTTTATTTGTTTTTCCAATTAGTTTTTAAACCCTTGAACACATAAATGAACAACCAGTTAGACTTCATTAAAACCAGTACCTCAATATTGCTAATGCCAGCTTTGAGCATTAATTATCACCAGCGACAGGGTGACTACTCTTTAACCCTTAACACTCAATATGATACAATGCCGTGATAGGTTTGTTAACTTTTCTGACCCAGGCTTTCTGGAATCTGATTGGCTCTGATTGATTTGGATGGATTTGGTTGGCTTAATATTCCATGTATCCATCTCCAAGATTCATGTTTCATATTTTTACTAGAGAAGGTAAGACATTTCTGACCTTTTCTGAAAAGCTGAAAATGTGTAGGATTAGCTATATGCAATATGTTATCTAACATTTTCAAACAATCCCTACATTTTGTATAAATCCTCCAATCTAGCTAGTGTCAACTGTTTATACGATGAGTTAATGCATCATTATTCTTATTTATATTTATCCATCCATTTTTTTCTCCAAATTTGGAACCCCAAATCATATTCAGGCCTCTGCAATCTGTGCTATAGGCAAACATGCACCCCCCTTCAAAACACGTCAATCACTTTTCTGTCAGCAGTCCACAGGTAGAGTTTGCACAGACAGGAGCCAGAGGAATGGCTTAATGTGAGACTCTAGTGTGGGGGCCTGACGGACCGTTGTGGGCGAGCGAGGCAACATGGCTAAACCTGGTGGCACATTCGCTACCTTCCTGGATGACTTTATGGGCAGTTATGATCATTATGAGGGCGAATATGTGTGTTATGTAAGGCCCCTTACTGGCTGCATATTTGAATTAAACTAATGCTGCGCTCACATGGATGGCAGCATAACATAGGTGGAATTACAGTAGATAGCGAAACAAAGAAATCGAAGGCTAAGCACAACAGGGGCAAGTTGCAAAACGGTCGGCATTGACAGTCATTTTTACAAAAAATCTTGTTCGTGAAAAACGGTTTGGGTTTATTTTGATTATTGACTGTGATGACAAAAAGATACCAAAATATGAATTCTATGAATTCAATAGAAATGCAGTGGTTTTCGTTATCAACTATGAGTTTACAGGAAATTGACATCCTGTTTTATCTACACCATGGCGGCAGATGGCAATGGTTAAAAAGCGAACTCTTGACAGCCGAGTACCAGAAGAATTCTGGTGGCCTCAATGGAATTTGTCTTCATAATATCATTTAAAACAACTATACAGGGGGTCCTTGACTTTCGAACGGGTTCTGTTCCTACGACTTGTCGTAAGCCGATTTTCGACGTAAGTCCCTAAATTATACCTAAGTTAACACCTTAAGTCACTCACTCTGTGCACACAACACATGAAGGACATATAAAATACAGTAATTAAATGAAACAGTAATAAAAAAAGAGAACAATTTCTTATCTTTATTTCTGTGTTCGTCTTTACGAACCAAACCACATAGCTTGAAACTAGGTTTTTTAAATAATTCATGGAAGTGCGTCGTAACCACGAAACATCGTAACTCGAGACCGTCATAACCCGAGGACTCCCTGTATCTGGTTTGCTAAGCAAGTGTCCTTTGCTAATACAAAGCAAGTTCAGGTATAATAGTAAAACAAAACATAGTGAACACATTTAATATGACACCACATACTACTGCCACCATCTTTTTGCAGAATATTTCCTTCCTTTTTGTCCCTGTCCCCTGATGTGCTGGATTCTCAGATAACCTCATGCAGTGAAAGAGAAAATCCAATGTATTTCCGTTCAGCGAGCAGGGGATTGAAACGGACACAAGGTTCTTTTTTTTTTTTCCACGACTGGCCGCCCATCACCAAGGGACACCGATGTTCTGAACGCCCAGCCTCCTGTAAATCTGTCCCCAGGCCCTGACACGCCAGGACACTCCGGTTCTCAACACCATTACCGATGCCCGAACTCAACACTGACCGCGGCTGCTACACAGCCCTGAGGTTTGGACCAATGGCAGCGTCAGATGATGCTAAAGACAGGCCACGGCAAGCCAAATGAAAGAATTTTCGCCCTGCTCCAATGGAACACAGCGGCAGTGTGGCCAGTCTGGCCTCCCTCCAATCAGACCAAAGGCTATCCAACTCTGTATACTGATCACTGCATCCGTCTGGCTTAACCAGGAAGGAGCACTGTTCCTTTATGCAGTGAAAAGAAGTGCATTCAGTGGTACATAATCATGGGCGTCAGTTTGTTTTGAGAGGCGCTGACTAGCTACTAATGTAACACATGAAAATAAAATCATGCAGTTATTCATTAACAATGCTAGACATATTCCTTTTGTTCACCCTGTCTAACTTTATAGTTTAGTCCATGTGTTCTATTACCCAGTACTTTTCATTGTTTATAGCCACCTGTTTCACTGCAGCATTTAGTTCTTTAGCCATTTCTATTTAGACCTTATAGCTTATTAGTTCTGATACTATTAGACAGATACTAGTTGCTCAACTTCAACAAGGACTTAATACTTCATAATACCCTATTTAAAAGACAAATTGAATTATATACATGGAGCTACAGATTCAGTGGTATGTAGGTAATAGTTTGAATCGGTAAAGAAATCAAAATCTTAGAGTATTTTGACATAGCTATCACAGTAACAAAGCAGTTTGAATTATGGAGGTTCTGCAGTATTGAATCAGCTTTCCAGAACATGGCTGAACAGTGAAACTGCTGTGCTGTGCATACTGTCAATGATGCTTACATAACGATTATTTGCCCTCTCTTACAGCTCTATACAATCTGTTATTACTTAACACATAAATGAATTGAGACCAGTAATAACACTGTAATAGCCATTTTATATACAGTACAGTTGACTTTATTGGAAACCTACACTTTCTGATTGCATATCTTAATCCCTCTGGTTTTGCTTATTCTGGCTGTAAACTCAGATTCAGTGCTATATGTCACAGCGATCTCCCACACAGCCCTGGGCAGTCAGCCATTCAGATTTACAATCTGAAATATCTGTGAAGGTCAGCATTTTTTCACTTTTTCATGTGTTAAAATAGTGACTGGCAAAGATTGAATTACCATGCATTTCTACCCATTACACATGACAGTGAGTGTATCAATGCAATTTAATCTTCAATAAAGTCTGCAACTAAAAGAGGAATGTGTTATGTAAGTACTATATGAGCACTAACTGTATAGAATCCTCCACTGCTTGCACTTGCTTGTGAAAAATTAGACAATATTGTACAGTGAAACAATACAGGCCTTTTCCTAAATATGAGACATTTTTGGTCACTCAGTCTAAAAACCAAAACAATTATATAATTAATAAAATAATTAAAAAAATTTTAAATTTCCTTTTTATAATGCCCCTATAAACAAAATCTGCTTATTTAAAAATATTAAAATATAATTTGCATCTCCTTACTTAATGATCCACAATGACAGTGCTACTTAATCAAACAATAATTTTTCATAAACAACATTTGGCATGGCAGTAGGTCACATCCATAATTACCACACACAAAACCATTCTGTTGAATATGAACATATTATTGTGGATTATGTGACAAGAAAATTGAGACTGACAGGACTCATCTCTATTTTAACCTGGATTGATACGGATTAAGCCTGGAAGAATCCAGCTTTTCTATAAAGCCTCCCTTAGAGATATACAGGAAGAATATAAAAGTCCTGAGTCTCTTCTCATCACTTAATAGATTTTATCCTTGTGTGACACGCACAGGCGTTTTGGCCCTGAATGCAAATGATTCCATTAATGCAAATTGATGCAAATAAAGTTGATGCACCAAAACCGGGAGTGTTTTTTTTTTTGCTTTTTTCCCTCTCCGCCTTGCGTCTGTGAGGGTCTTCGGTGGCGGAACGCGGCGGCAGGCCGGGCCGATGTGCGGCGCGTCCAGAGCTGACATTCAGCGGTGTGAGAGGAAAGTTCATAAAGGCGTGAAATTGGGTAGTATCGGCTCTCCGGGGCCTCGTCTGGCCCCTGACCATCTGCCCAGTCCCTCGCTGCACCTGAGCGGGAGAACAGCCCAACCCCACCTAGCCCCCCCCCACCCCCCCCCACTGCTCCGACAGGCTGACTCAGGGAAAGAACATGACCCGTAATCAAGGTGAGTAACTTTTTATGGCCATTTGGGAAAAAAAAATGCATTAAGCCAAAATTCACTGTAAGGCAAGGGTTAAAACAGGTTGTCCAAAAAGTACATTTTTACTTTTTGGTTTTTCTTTTTTTGTTTTATTGTCTGGACTCAAGGATGACAGAGTAAAGATACTAGGCTCTAGGATGAGAGCGTAAAGATATTGGACTCTAGGATGAGAGCGTGAAGATATTGGACTCTAGGATGAGGGAGTAAAGATATTGGACAGTAAGATGAGAGAGCAAAGATATTGGACTCTAGGATGAGGGAGTAAAGATATTGGACAGTAAGATGAGAGAGCAAAGATATTAGACTCTAGGATGAGAGAGTAAAGATATTGTGTCTGTTACTTTCATTACTGTGGACAAGACTCATTCTGTGTTTTCACACTTTGGTGGTTATGAAATAAGGTTGACTGTGATGTCATAGGGTGTGATGTGCCTAACTGGGCTTTGAGAAAGGACATTCCCACAAGATGCTGCTATATATTCACCATAATACGTTTCAGCTTCCAGCAAGTTCCATATCTTCTACCACACCGTCACAATTTTGCTGAATATCCACGGTCGGCGCTGAACAATCTAGACCTCCCATCTGCAGAAAGTGTACCCTATCAGGATGACGATAAGGAGTAGCTGGAAACATGTCTTCATTTCAACGTCAAATAGAAAACTGGAGCAGTGGTAACATATGCACAACACAATACATACTCTTCACTACTGAGATGAGGTGCAACACTTTTCCAAAGGGGTAATCACTACACCATTGTGTGAAGGTGACAAGACTTCCATGAAAGTGTGATGTACATGCATAGACACTTAATGTAGAGGTATTTTTTTCTGTTTTTAAGGTTTTGGAATGTGTAATGTGAGGAGGGAGACGATTGTTCATTGACGAATACAACTTCACAGTGACAGCCGCACTACTAAACCACCATTCAAACATGACAATGGGGGTCTCAGCATGGAGTGTGCTGATTAGATTTTGACTCAAAGAGGCTTCTCTCCATGCAGTCATACAAAGACAAGGTGTAGAACTGTGGCTCACGAGGTAAAGCATTTGCCTGGGAGCCCTGAGGTTGCGAGTTTGAATCCCAGCCTCACCATTACTGCCCATGACAACAAATGGCCCAGCCTTGCCAGGAATGGCAGGAGGTTCACTAGTTCTTTGCTCGCTAGTGACCTCTCCTGGTTAGATGGGTGCCTGCAGGTACATGAACTAAACATGTGCTGACTGTGTAATCCAACATAGGCGGTATGTGATTGGTGGAATCACATACCATGTGTTCCTCCCTCTGAGTCAGTGGGAGCAGGTTGCTGTGGTGGGCTAAATAGTTTGGCTGTTCAGTGATGTCAACGCAGGAGGAAGCACTGTGGTAGGAGTGGAATCCGAATAATCAGGATTTCCTTCCATGGATGTGACTCAAGCAGCAAAAACAAAAAAGGAGGATCCCTGTATTAAAAAAACCAATAAGTCTGAAAACCGTATAGCGTCTGTAGTCTGAGATATCAAGGTTTACATCCTTTTAACGGAGAGAGAAAGGCCTAGTCTATGAATCACTGAACTCTTTGTCTTACTCAGAAGACACCCTCCAGAGGCAAGGATACAGCCTTCTGTTTCCTTTTTTCTTTTTGTTTTACCAGCCAATAAACACAAAGGCTTAAGAGAATAATATTGAGCAGGCCAAATCGTAGGATGTAAGCACTTTTAGGAGGGGAAATTGTAAAGACTTTTTTGTATGTATAGCAGCAAAAAGAAAAAAAAAACGCCCTGTTCTACTTAATGTGCTCGGTCGAACTCCCGTAAAAAGATTTATTCTGCTTTGTTGAGTTTATAGCTCGGTACTTCTGGGGTATCCCCAGTGTCCCATATTCTCGGGCATCTTTAAGACCAAAAGCTCTGAAAAAACACTCTCAAATAAGAGAACAAAAAGGTTCCGCCTCTATTAAATGAGAAATAAGACACATTCTAATAGCTTATGTTTGACTTATCTGTGATCCTATAGTGTGAAATGTGAAAAATCATACTATAGGCTGATAGCAGGGAATTGGGGGGGTGGGTTCGGATGAGGTTGGATGTGGTGGAGGCCTGTCCTAAGGGAACAGACTGTACCAAGATATTTATTATTATATGAATTGTTATTAAAACTTCACAGATACAGCAAACAAACTGAATTTAAAATGTATTTTCACAAGCAAAAATTGCATTTAAGGCAGGACTGAAAATACTGTGGGGACCCATGTCTGGTACTAAAGTAGAAAATTATTCTGTGCAGTCGGGATTCTTACTTTATTCATTGGATGTAACTTTATGTTTCCAGCGCCTCAACCATTGACATTTTTTTTTAGGTTTTTTTCCTGCAACTCAAGAGCAAGTATTCCGTATGAATCCTTGTGCTATTACAAGTGAAAGGTGCAACACCAGGACGTCTGTTTGTGCACAAGCTACATCTCAAATACAGTACATTTGGCCTGCCTTATCCACGGGTGTATGGTTCCAGGACCCCCGCGGGTGTGCAAAAACCAGGAATGCTCAGGACACATATAAAATAACGAAATTTTACCCCTTACGTGTTCATAACTTGAAACCCCACCTATATGTACTACTAAGAACTAATAAAACCCACGTAAATCATACAGACTACAGTATTCTAGCGTAATTTAAACTGTTTTTTTTTGATAATGTTCTAGATTTTTTAAAAAATATTTTCAAACTGCGGTCAAAACCGTGGATGCCAAGCCCATGGATAAGGTGGGCCGACAGTGTACTTCAATTTTAATAACCTCATTCACAGGGCACTTGTTCTCTGTGTAGTTTCACTCGTTTCCTATCAGTGTTTCTATCATATCTAGGTCTACGTAACATCCTCTCTGAGGCTCTGCAGCAGATCTTCCTCTTGGCTGACTGATTGACATTCATCCTGCATGTCCTCCACATGAAACAGGAGCTCACCTACCCCACTAGACCGATGCGGGGGAACTCGAGGAAAACTGCATGCCCCTAACACAGAAGCAAGGGTCTCTAGTGCAGATGGTGGAGATAAATAATGTAGAGGCCAACACCAGCTTCCTTCAAATCTCCAGGTCTTCTGTGATGGACAGACCCATGTGGATCCTCCTTCAGCAGAAACATGAAATGGGAGATAGCTGCCCATGCCCTGCACCTTTACACTGAGATTGGATATTGTATTCCAGTCAGTGCATGGCAGCACATAGCAGGTCCTTCAGGATATTAATTATGCTTCCAGAGTTATAGAACTCATAGCCTTACGATTGGGCGGGTCTGGAGATCTGACCGAGCCTCATGGAGTCAGCCAGAATCCATCACTCAGCTATAGCCTGAGGCAGCGCAGGAATGAGAACGAGAATCCTGAAGTTTGCCATGTCCGTCCTCCAGAGAAAGGAAGGATAGAGTAGGAAAAACCTACTGTTTAATATACCCACCCTCCAAAAGAGGAAAGGAAGGACCTGAAGAGGCTCGATTATCGATGTTTACCTTTACTTAACTAGATAGGTTAACTTATCAAAGTTTCCCTTTACTTAACAAGTCAACTCAATTCTCCTTTGTAGAGACGACTCGAAGAACTTAAGTGGGGAGGGAATGCCAGCGATCATGTGAATGTAGGGGGTATGATTCAATTGGAGAGACTTTGAAAGCCACTTTTTGTGGGTATTAGAAGGCAGAAGAAGCACCTTTTGTACTTTCATTCACTTGAAATCCAGAATTCCATCCTCCAAAGGGCCTTATTTAAGGAAACTGGTTCCCAAAAACCGTACACATGATCTATAGAAAGGATATATCCCCTGATCTATAGAGATATATAGTGCCCCTTGCACCACTACTGGATGATAGATTACTGGCTTTATTTTTTCTTAGCATAGTGTCAAGTCACTCAATATAACAGGTTACTTAACCAGGTAACAGTCTCTAGGGGTTAAGTCATTGGACAGTCTGGAGAATTAAACACTGGAATTGTTGTAGGGACTTAACTACACATTAGCAGACCAGCTGAGAGAGTCTCTACATCAGCAAAACTTTACAAAATGGATTGTTATATGTATGTGATATTTGGTGCACAGTGGATATAATGTTTGACCAGGGATACCTACCAATCAGTTCTAAGGTTGATTACGTGTATAAAACCCTTTTAAATCAACTTTTATGAATATTTTTGAGCTTTATATTTCCAGGTAGCTAGGACCAATTCTTTTTTTGGATTGCATGTTTAACATCTCACCAGAAGGAGAGCTCCTTTAAGATGGGATGGCATGCCCCTTGCATGATCGCCTTCCTGATGACCAGCAAATGTGACTCGGCGAGGTGTTCAGCTGCTCAAAACAAACGCGGTTTCCGCGGGCCAGTTTTTCGGGAAAATGTCAACTCATTTTTTTTCATATTTCATATTTCGGCTTTATGATAAAGGCGCAGGAGCAGCTCTCAGAAAAAGAAAAAAAAAAACGAAGAACAAAGTAGCACCTGGGGAAGCTAGGGTTTATGATCCATGCCAAGACTCTCAGGATCATAACAGCCCTTTCCATAAGACACTGAATATTAATAAATGGCGTATTTTGCATCCTGCTGCGTTCCCATGCCCCCCGCAGCTGCGTACAGTCTGTTTCCACTGAATCACTTTCAAATTCACCCGGCGCTTGCGCTATGAGGAAGTGAGGGGCCCGCGAAAGCGATTGGCTCATGCATTTCAAAGCCTTGGTCTTTACAGTAGGGACTCCATGCTAAGTTTGCGCATTGCACTAAGCATTAACCTTGGTCTGGGTCGAGTTATCTTTTCCTCAAAACTTTGGCTCACAAAATACAACTTGCTTCATATTGGTTACCTTATGTATTTATTTTGATTGTTATTTCACCTGGTAGGTCTGCTGATGGCCGATTCTCTTTTGCAGTGATGACCAGAGAAATCATTGGCTAGGGAATGCAAGAGAGGAGTAACCAATCAGAAGAAAGGAATGGTTAGGTGGCCATATGTTATGAGAGATAGCTATGCAGGAGTTTGACTCTGGGGTTAACGCTCATACTCTTTTAGAAAGTGAAAGTAAAGAACTGCATAAGTTTGTCACACCACCAAATTTCTAGGACTAGTCCCTTGTTCTTTTGTCCCTGGATTCAAATTTCAGCAGTTATAAATCACACACTTTCACCACATTAAATATACATCATCGATCTTTATGTTTTTCTTAACGTCTACATCCTCCCCTGTCCTTGTTCAGCCTCCTTTAACTTCCATTCTCCAGCTAAAAGCATAATTAAAAAACATGACCGGCAATAATGTTATATTGGCAAATGTGTGAGTCTAGAGGCTGCAGAATTTTCATGAATATAATTACAGTGTCTTTCTTAAGATTTTACATCAAGACCAATGTGCACTTTACAAGTAATTAAAAGAACATTTAATTACTGGGCAGAGGCCCAAAAACATACATGCTGATTGGATATTCTAGAAAATCAGTTGTGTGCACAGGGTTTGGTGTCAGCTCTGTGCAGTGAATTACATCAGTCACTCCAGCAAGCTGCAGAGAGGCTGTCCAGGGAGTTGCACAAAGCAATGCAATAATATGCTTTGTGCAATAATAAATTGTGCAATAATAAACAATATGGTGGTGTGTTGTTGCATGGTGATGTGTTATTGCATGGTGATGTGTTATTGCATGGTGATGTGTCATTGCATGGTGGTGTGTTACTGCATGGTGGTGTGTTATTGCATGGTGGTGTGTTATTGCATGGTGATGTGTCATTGCATGGTGGTGTGTCATTGCATGGTGATGTGTGATTGCATGGTGGTGTGTTACTGCATGGTGATGTGTTGTTGCATGGTGATGTGTTATTGCATGGTGATGTGTCATTGCATGGTGGTGTGTTACTGCATGGTGGTGTGTTATTGCATGGTGGTGTGTTACTGCATGGTGATGTGTCATTGCATGGTGGTGTGTTATTGCATGGTGATGTGTCATTGCATGGTGGTGTGTTACTGCATGGTGGTGTGTTATTGCATGGTGGTGTGTTACTGCATGGTGATGTGTCATTGCATGGTGGTGTGTTATTGCATGGTGATGTGTCATTGCATGGTGGTGTGTTACTGCATGGTGGTGTGTTATTGCATGGTGGTGTGTTACTGCATGGTGGTGTGTTATTGCATGGTGATGTGTTATTGCATGGTGGTGTGTTATTGCATGGTGATGTGTCATTGCATGGTGGTGTGTCATTGCATGGTGATGTGTCATTGCATGGTGGTGTGTTACTGCATGGTGATGTGTTATTGCATGGTGGTGTGTTACTGCATGGTGGTGTGTTATTGCATGGTGGTGTGTTACTGCATGGTGGTGTGTTATTGCATGGTGGTGTGTTATTGCATGGTGATGTGTTATTGCATGGTGGTGTGTTACTGCATGGTGGTGTGTTATTGCATGGTGGTGTGTTATTGCATGGTGGTGTGTTATTGCATGGTGATGTGTTATTGCATGGTGATGTGTTATTGCATGGTGATGTGTTATTGCATGGTGGTGTGTCATTGCATGGTGATGTGTTATTGCATGGTGGTGTGTTACTGCATGGTGGTGTGTTATTGCATGGTGGTGTGTTATTGCATGGTGGTGTGTTATTGCATGGTGGTGTGTTATTGCATGGTGATGTGTTATTGCATGGTGGTGTGTTATTGCATGGTGTGTTACTGCATGGTGGTGTGTTGTTGCATGGTGGTGTGTTATTGCATGGTGGTGTGTTATTGCATGGTGATGTGTTATTGCATGGTGGTGTGTTACTGCATGGTGGTGTGTTATTGCATGGTGATGTGTTATTGCATGGTGGTGTGGTGGTGTGTTATTGCATGGTGGTGTGTTACTGCATGGTGGTGTGTTATTGCATGGTGATGTGTTACTGCATGGTGGTGTGTTATTGCATGGTGATGTGTCATTGCATGGTGGTGTGTTACTGCATGGTGGTGTGTTATGCATGGTGGTGTGTTATTGCATGGTGATGTGTTACTGCATGGTGGTGTGTTATTGCATGGTGGTGTGTTATTGCATGGTGGTGTGTTACTGCATGGTGGTGTGTTCATGCCTGGTGGTGTGTTATTGCATGGTGATGTGTTATTGCATGGTGGTGTGTTACTGCATGGTGGTGTGTTAATGCCTGGTGGTGCGTTATTGTACGGACGTGTGTTAATTCCAGTGGGAGAACATGCCTGTAGCACACAGCAGAGGCCTGTTGGACAGTGCTCTGTGCCACTGAGCTCCCAGGGGAAGCTATAGCTTCTTCTACATCCATAATCTCTTGTATCTGATCTGTCAAAGCTACATAAAGAAAGCCTCCATGAGTCTACATAAAGAAATTCTAATCACCTTATTATTATGGCGAGAAAAACCATTACTGGCCAACCCCGCTCATTACAAAGGTATGTGTACGTTTTTGAAAAGCTGAACACACAAAGCATGATAAAATGCATCGTGGGAAGGAAAACTAGATTTTATACTTCACAGATGTAAAAAAAAACAGCTTACACGTTGAATAGCATGACGTTCACTCCATGCGTCAGAGGTTCACGCGGTGCTCATTTAAGTCCCTCTTAAGGGACTGAACAATGCCTTTGAGTTAAATGGAGCCATGATGCCCACAGCAAACACCGCTGCCCCCCCAGGCAAGTGTGTTCTGAATCTCTCCTCAGCTTGAGTGCAAAAAAAAATCACTACCCGTAAAAAAAGAGACGAGGAATAAAATGGTTTAGCGTCTCCACAATGCCATTTACCCTCTGGCATCACGGAGCAGCCTGATATTAAGATCGACAGCGTAAAACAGACAGATTTGAGGCAACGAAAGGCGTACTCTATGCCAGCGATAAATAGAATGTTGTCTTGAAAAAAATGTTATAAACAAGATCCGTTCCAAAATATTTTAACGAGGATCGATAGTGACGTGAACCTTGACAGAAATGAATTAGTATCTGCCAACATTTAAACCTAATGCCTTTTATTCCGCTATGCTTTGCAGAGAGTATACATGTTGAGTATGTGCAATATGTTTTAGTTATAAGCTGTGACAGGCTGAGCATGAGTGTTTGAGATGGCTATGCAGCCCGGGGCAAAGCCAAGAGATTTTTTTCTCCCCCAGAATCGGAGTGCATAAAAATATCTATAATATAAGGACACTGCGATGAGATACCTACGCTTTCCAAACCTAAAATCTGACGACAGCTAGCACATAAGATACATGAATAAAGGAGGAGTGAGATTTAATGGACTACATAATGGGTGGAGCTACATTGAAAAGTCAATCATTGCCTTCTTTTACGCAAAAAAAAGCCTGTGCTACCCACAGAAAAACACTATGGCTGATTCCGATCTGCCTGATGCTGTTATCTTATGCTAGCCGCATCTCATTTTCCCCTTCAGTTCTATTGCTTATTCAGATTTAAAGCCAACCTTTTGATATCTATTTTTGATATGCAGAGATAAGCCTTTTGCTTGGTTGGTGATAAATAAAACATACGCCAGCCATTGTGGAGTTGAAGGGGCCCTATGTTCCCTCCCAGCTGATTGGTCAATACCGATTTCATACTGTGCCGACTGACCAGAAGGATTAAAGCGTGTAAAATAAAAACCCTCTCCTAAAAGCAATTCTGCTCGTTGTTTGTTTTCTTCTGCTGGTTGCACTTGAGAAGACGAGGGATTTTGCTAAATAATGGATCATGACAAAGCAAAAATAACCAAGGGAATGGTTGAGATTTCTAAGCTGGAATGGGGGAGGGTGGGTAACTACACAGCTGGGGCATCCTGGATAAACCTGCAGACGTTCCCTGGGAATCACCTTGCTTTTAGGAAGCTCAGGTATCGGTCATAAGCTTCTTGACCCCCTGGCCTAGTGGACGGACATGAGCTGCAGCACATGAGCCGCTTTTCAAACTCTGGAGCTGAGCGTGTATTCACAGAGCTTCTCAGAGCAGGAGTGCTGGTCTACGATCAGTTTTGGTTGGATACGGAAAGGGAAAAGCTGACCCCAGATCAGAATTCTTACTCTTAAATGCTTTATAAACGTGGAACGCTGGATGGCTGGCTTTGTAGCAAAACCCATTGGTATCATTAAACCTCATTTTCCAATCGCTGCTAGGGAGAGGGTACACATCTTGTGGTTCACCTATCAGTATTAGATAACGTTTTTCATATACTACATACATACAATACATGGTAGTATGGTTTCTACTTCCTTTCTTCTTTCAAGAAAAAAAATTACTAAACTGAAACTCCAAACTGAACTTCAGTTTCAATTTTCAAGGAACAATTTTCAGTTGTTCCTTAGAGCTGATCTAGGATCAGATGTACAAAACTCAATGCTAACATTAACCATGGGAAAAAATTAAAACTGTGTAGCTAGAAGCAGCTCTGGGGCTAGAAGCAGCTCTTCCTTTATCACCAATGGCTATTCCTTTTTTCTCCTTTTCACCTTGTGCTCTACACAAAGTAGTTGTTGAGTGGCGATATTTATCATGTCAAGCAAACTGCTGACACAGAATTAACCCACCCCATCGATGCAGGTTATGTGTTCACATTTGAGCTATGCAATGCCCTAGCCACGGGACTGAATGTGTGGAAAAGGCAGACTCAAAGTCACCGAGTTGCACTCGCTAATTTACATTCAATCAGTGCACTTCACAGATTTCATGGGTCACAGAAAGTTTTGAAATATAATCTTAGGGCATGTGAAATCATGTAGTTTCTGAGAATACACAGAAGAGGTCTCCTCTCTCTCTCTCTCTCTGTCTCTCTCTCTCACACACACACACACACACACACACACACACACACACACACACACACAAATCAAGAACACATACATAGGTGAGCTGATTAGCTGGATGGCTAACCATCATGTCTGTAAAAGCAATCAAAGAATATAGCTAACATTCACTTGAAGTTAGCTCTTCATACATAATAAAAAGATAAGCGTGCTAGTGAGCATTATAATGACTTTGCAATGTCTGTAATGAACTCTGTCTATGGTTAGCTTCCATGCTAGTAGCCTACAGCTAGACAACATTCAATCTTAAAACCAACAACCAGTCTGGGCCCAAAAAACTAGCTAATATCTGTTAACTACATAATCAGCTGCTTTAAGAGGCCCACAAAGGGTGGTGAAACAACTGAAACCAGCAGATCTCTGATTCCTCGTTAGGGGAAAGCTGGGATATAGAGTCTATGGTGGTGGAGCAAACACACTGAGCATTTTCTGATGATAGCATGTAGCACAGGTAACAACCAGAATACCTATGAAGCCAAACCCGGGTCATACAAAAACAATCAGAATTA
The DNA here is from genome assembly GCA_022829145.1 of Albula goreensis. NCBI lineage: Eukaryota > Metazoa > Chordata > Actinopteri > Albuliformes > Albulidae > Albula > Albula goreensis. The sequence continues at coordinate 31,831,516 of CM040747.1, forward strand.
TTGCAAGACACACCGTTCATAACCTGATCACCTAGCACCATTTGCTAAAGGTTAATTGCCCTGAAAAGGACAACCCAAGTTAAGCAAATCATGTAAGAGCATTTAGCTTACCTTATATCCACTAGGATAATTCTGGTTTAATGACCTGTGGTATTACTAACAAAATAGATTCTTTCAAGCAAAAGCGTGCAATTGTATACTTGGATTCTCATTTGGAACCAGGCTGTAATATATAGTATCTGGCTAGATAAACTGCACAATTAATATTTGGAATGAAACATTCAATGTAAAACTATAAAGGAATAAAGGTTGTGATTCTTAAATTGCAATAAGTGGCTGAAAATGGGCTTCTAGTTTCCCCTCATTTTTCCTGAAAAACCTGCACACGGCTCTGTTCAATTTGCTCCAGACTTCTGAAATCCCAACATTCAGATTCAGAATGAAAGACCAATGGCTTGTGAATTAGCAAGGGTCATGGTTCTCTTTGTTTCTGCCTTTCCCCCAGGGAGAGAGAAGCCACTATATTTTGTAGAGTCAGGCTTATCGTTATTAAGTATCTTCACTTGCAAATGCTTAAGTAGGAAATGTAATATGTAGCAGTTTGTTTACTCTTGCCTATTGATCTTCAAGATGCTGCTAGTAACATTTTTTTTGTTGTAACATACATTTGGGTGCAAATTATCACACCACCAACTACACTCCAGCAAGCCAGCAGCACCAGCAAACAATGATCAATTAATAAACGGATAAAATCGTGGCATGGTTCAAATGAAAGCAAGCATAGCATAGCCTTGGCAAAGCTCAGGAGAGAAAAAAATGTTAAAGGTCAGATGATGAAAGTGATTGATGATCTAAAAAATAAATAACAATTTGACATAATAAAAAATATGTGACACGCCGCACACAACTGTTTTTGCACGGAATGCTCAACAGAAAATTTGACATATGCCTTCCTTTCAGAAACAATCACGCCGCAAGCTCAACATGGAGTCGAACAATTTCCCTGTTATAAAACTAGGTTTGTGCTGACGAAAATAAGCCTTTGAGCGCTGTGAAATTAGAAAAAAAAACACATTATCTCTCGCTGAGATCGAGAGGAGTTTTTGTTTACAGTCACTGTTGTCTGTGCAGTTTATCATCGAATTGTGTGGCTTTTCGGTGTTCTGAAGTCATCACTGTCAGCGCATATTATCGGCTGTGTTTCCCGCTTGACAGACCTACATAAACATTACCTCACTGCAGAGATAAGAGGCCCTTCTAAAAAATTGCTTCAGAAATGAATGGGCCATGCCGCCACGCTTCCCGTGCGCTCACCGCCGGTGTGCGTATGTGGAATACAACAGGCTCAGATTGGTTCCAGCGATTTCCGCAGCGAGCGATCACACTGGGAGAAGCTGGGAAGTTAGACATATGAGTTGACAGCAGACATCACTTTGGCTGGGAGCGGGCGTGGGTGTGACGGCTTAGCAGTGCAGCTGTCACCAGCCGGCGGAAACCTTTTTTTTTTTTTTTTTTTTTTTCATGACCCGAACATCCTCAGGATACCCGCTGAGAGGGAACCAGGCCATTTGCGTTCTCCAATACAACACTGGTTCACCCGTACAGTGTCTTTGTGTCTGCAAAACAGCATACGCAATTACATTACAGTACCGCGTTCGAGGTTTTCCCTTCAGTTTACTGTGTGCAACACCGTACACTGGCATAATGGCATACGGATATAGACCCATTTTAATCTGAAGTGTAGCCGAACATGCTAACGGGAACCGCTCTGTTAAGGATGGGGCTCAAACATGCTGACACATATGTGCATACATGCACAACCTTCTATCAACATCAATTACCATTTGCTTAGTTTTACTGTGCTTTGTATATGTTTTCTGGAAAAGCAAACCCGCTAAAAGTTACAAAAAAATAATACATTCCTTTAAACGTTGACACAGAGCATGGTACAAACGAGGGACTGTAAAGATGGCTCAGCAGAATTACTGCAGCTTCAGCTGTTCTTCACCCAAAAATTACTCAAGAACAGGTCGGAAAATAAGGAGTCACTGATACCAACGCCCCTTTTCTCTCTTTTTTAAACACCTTTCATCGTTCCCTCACATTTTGCTTCCAAAATGGCAACCACAGACCTTTGTGCTGCCTGCCAGCTGGACAGAAACCTTATTTTTGTTCTCTCAAAAAAAAAAAAAAATGAGGAACGCTCCTCGCCAGCCAGAGTTACAGTAACATTGTGGTGCCGCTAGCAATCTGAGGTTCACATGATGCATCACCTAAGCGACCCTGTGATGATGAGGCTGAGCTGTATCTAGCGACCCTGGATGGAAGCTTCCGGAAGGGAAAGCCAATGTTACCACTGGACTCATCAATTCAGGGCTGTACTAACACTTAAAAAAACACACACACACACACAGCCAGTGACAATGTGCCTTGATTGATGATGATAATGATGATGTCACATCCTCAGGCTCTGTTCCGCTCAGAGTGATAGAAGAAAAAGGTTGCCAGATAGCCATGATACTAAACTCTTAACCATTCCTCTGTATATGGAGTATCCTCTGTATATATTCATACGCAAAAATTTAAGCTATGAAATTCACATTAGGGCAAGGGCATTAGCTAAGATAACTAGTTATTTTTTTGAAAATCTTATTTACACACAATTTACCCCTTCAATTAGGGATGAGTTTAACAACTGGAGAGTGAGTTCTTATGAGTACCAACATGTTCTGGGTTGATCTTTATGTATATTTAGCGCTAGCGCATGTGTACATATGCTCATGAGGCCGTTAGACACAATCACACATAATGTCATCAGACAAATGCTGACCAGCTTGCCTTGACATTTTCAGCTGTAAGTAAATCACAGGCTTTATTAATCATAACGGAAATGCCCTCATTCAGTATTAGTCACCAATACTGGGACAAGGATAACGCTGCGTGGGTTACCAGCTTTGGCTCAGACGCACTGTGAACAATCCATTTTACAGTCGGTGTGGTGACCTTCCACCTAACTAAAATAAGTAGGCCAGGAGTGCTGGCCAATCAAACTGTAGAGAGGGCTGTGGTTTGTTACAAACTTGGCAGTGATGTAATAAGACTGAGGCTCCTGGATGTTGATGGAGCAAATGAATCATATGCCACTTCTGATTGGTCGTCCTTTTCTGTATAGACCAGGTTGAGGGGCAGCGATGTTAACAGTTTTTATATGCAGTCATGCTTGACAGACTGCCAAAACTGTCCAACCCCTGGTAGATTTCGTGGGACGGACAATGTTACTTGGGGATTCGTGCATGGGGGGGGCAGGTCTGAGATGGTCTTTAATTTGGCGCACCAGGCCTACGATCCAAGAGAATTGCTGGGGGACCCTATGGAGGAGGCACCAAGCAGCAACAAAGACGGCTTCAGTCTTCAACGGCAGGGAGAATTTGCATAGCTTAGAAGCCAACCGTCTGAACTAGCCATGAAAAAGGCCCTTGAGAACTGCGACGGCTTCAATAGCATCAAGAGATCAAAAGCAGAGGGGTTGGAGGGGCCCGCATCGGCAAAAGTACATTAGGACGAGATATGAAGTTATCTCGCGGTATCGTTGAACAGAGTCAGTACAATGCATCACTTGTTTACTGACGGCTTCAGTCGCGCAAAAACAACCTACCGGGTGATAGGTGAGGCGCGTTACATCAAAATCAGTCACGCAAAGTGTGTATGCGTCCACTTATTCTTGAATTTATTTTATTTTAGGGGCGTGGCGGGGGTTGGGGAACAGGTGGCTTCGGTAGTGTCAACAAAATGGCTTCAGATGGCTACTGCAGAACGCTTCCATTCCCAGTGTTAAAGACCTTGGCCAATAAAGCACATTTTCTAGAGAATATCTTTAGCATATATGTCATAATGAAAATACATTAACAAAATAGTCTTTTCACATTGGCAATCAACTCTACTCATATGGCTAATTTTACATGGTGGTGCTGGGAAGGGAACATTATGGTAAAGTGCCATTGCAACATTCTTTTGGTTAGCATCCTAAAATACGTAAATGTAGTTAAGAGTATACTAGTTTCACACCCTGAGTTAAAACATTTAATGAAAGACAATCAAAAGATGATGTATTTCAACCAGGTATGAATGGACTTTGTGGTCCTTCAATGCAACAAGACAGAGTGGACAAGCATTGAGGCAAATTATTACTGGATAAATTAAGGCTATCATCTGACAATCAGAAACAACAGATACCATCAAAGACAATTCTGTAATTGCTGCAATTAAAATAGGAGCCATTTTCACTTAAATCTGACTTCAATTTGGCTCACAATTAAATGAAGGTGGTCATTTTTACCTACATTGACACAGTTTGTCAAGTTCTGCAATCGTGAAAGTTAACTCGCCAAACTGATCCTGTAGAGAGAAAGCATAGCACTCTTATTCAATTTAAAGTAAATATTAAGGAAACGGATTGAATCCCAGCCACAGAGAGCCAAGAGTTCTATTTGTAGGTATTATGCAACGGAGACAATACGATTTTAAGTTATAACAGTTGTATAATTCAATAACATACAACTGCAAAATCCACTGAATCCATAAAGATGTGCCAACTAAACCTTGAGTAGGTGATTCAGATTCAGATTCAGGTTCAGGTTCAGGTTCAGGTTCAGGTTCAGGTTCAGAATCAGATTCAGATTGAGATTCACATTCAGGTTCAGATTCAGATTCAGACAGAGATTGAGATTGAGACTGAGATTCAGATTCAGATTCAGACAACTTTATGAAGCCCAATTCATTTGCAGCTCACCCAGTCCATACACATAACTTCAAAACTCACACGCAAAGTCGTTATATGTCAGAGGCAACAGACCAGCATGCATGGACCAGTGCAAGGGAACACGGAACAGCAGTGAATAAAATAAATAAATAAAATAAAAAATTCTGTTACAATACATATAAGTGAATAAATAACATAAACAAATGACTGACTTTAAAAGGAACACAACAGTCATTCAAGATGACTACTGTCGGCGTTTAGTACCCTGGTAGCAGAAGCTGTGAATGACTTAAAATAGCGGTTTGTTCTCCTAAGGGGCACATTTCAACGCTGCCCTCAGGGCATTACAGTAGATTCACTACACAGCCCATGGTCAGATCGGCTGGTCATTTCTTTTGAAAGTGCTGGCATGTATTCAGTTCCAGCTGGGAACAATAGGCTTTGATTGACTTGCCAACAAACTCTTCATCTGACTGTCCTGTTATCCACTGAACCTCTTTGAATAAATATGGCGTTGAAGGTTTGTATATTTGTGATAATAAAACTATCAAAGTAAACATTCCACTTTTTTTGACTAATCGGTGTCTCTTACAAACAAATTAGCGATGCAAACTTGAATTGGACCTGCATGATTAGTTGTTCAATTAATTGGGAGAAAGCCCACAGTAGATTATTTATTGAGCAGCCAATTAATCTTGAATTCAGCACAAATGTGGATGTTTATGTTGAACTAACACTGCATATTCTGTATTGCATTGGAAATGTATTTTATCATGCATATCAAGAGTATTTTATCAACTGTCGATACTGTGGCACTGTACCAGGAGTGAGGCTACAGATATGCAACTAAATGTACATCTGTAATTATTACTACCGCTACTATTATTTTTGTACAATTACTATGTACTTCCATTATATTGAAGAATATTGTAAGTGGGATGTTTAAACATCTACGCCTTCCATGCCTTCGTGGTCTTCTGAGTGGGTGGTCAAGAGAAAGAGTGTTGATAGCAGGGGCGTCACCAGACTCAATTTAATGGGGCATATGCCCCAATAATAATTTTTGTGCCGCAGTAAATGATAATTAAAAATAACTTGTTTTTAAACCTGTGCCCCAGTAGTGCTGAACGTCTAGCAACATCCCTGGTTAACAGAGCTTCAGCTATCTTGTCATTAGCCAGTTATAACCGCTGTGCAGTATATTGTTATGTAAGTTCTACCAGATATCACACAAAGTTCTTTGGAATCACCAGTCTGTCATCTGTGGAAGGCACTAGATCCCTGTAGTACTGTGTGACTGTATGGCTTAAAATATCTGCTAGCTTGTGGATGAGTGAACACACTGTAGTTTCTATACTCCTGGTATTACAGTAGCACAACGGGGTCTCTGGAGGCATAATTGTCAAAGGAAAATTAGGGAAATAATTAAAGGAAATTTGTTTAAAAAAAATGCCCTATCTTCTTCTTCATAGACCCTACACTGAACCCTATCCCCGTCATTAAATCAGGAAACTCTCCATTCATTTTACATTAATTATTATGGCCAGATAAAAAGCTAACCCCAACATTCTCTGCATTTAATTATGAGTAGCTAAATTAAGTGGAGTGCTTTTTTTATATTTGCCCTGCTAATTTTTTCTCCTAACATTCGGTCAACTACTGTCTTATATCTCTGTGTGACCTAACAAAGAGGACACTATCACTTGTATCTACATGTAAATATTATGTGCTGGCAACTATCTGCTACTGACACACTGTATTTGCTGGCTCTCGAGGCCAGAGAAAATTGATTGGCATCAATATGATGTATTCCTATTCAGTAAATGTCTGGCTCACTGTGGTGCAGTGCTTTAAGCGCAGAGAAAACCTTTCCATCACTGTATTTGCAATATTGACTTATTAATGCATACCTATATTATTATAACTCCATTCCAGTTCAGTATACGAGGTCCTCCATGTAAACGTCCCCCAACAGACCTGCATCGCACTAGCTGTAACTGCGGATCATTTGAAAATCAACAATTGTTCTAAGATGTGCCCCGTGTACCTTCAGGACAGCCTGCGAGGTAAAGATAAACGTCGTTCTTCTACTGACAGGAAACTTCAAAGACGACTTGATGAAGGACAAACGAGTTTGTCAGGTCATTGTCCTTTACCTGTGTCATGAAAGGAATGCTGAATCGATTATAATTCTGTTCTGTTTCTGATCTGTTTCCTCTGTTTTCTGTGAACCAAGAATGTACCGACATTGTAATGATATGATCCCAGCGATTACAGTGCTGGCAGAGTGCTGCCGACAAGAACCTTTCAGCAAGTAAGCAGCGACATACCGCCAATCTGTGCGCGTCATTTAATACCAAGTGGTGCCATTAACTGCAACGCACTTCCAAACAGAACCATTCAACTGCCCAGCTACTTCGAGAGATCACCCAGGTCAAATGCAACTGAGCATCAGTTACCCCCAGCGCGCTCTGGTCATTTTAGTCTATTTGGTCTTTATGCGTCATCTTGTCAAAGAAAGAACAATGACTAATTCTTCATTCCCAACTCTAAGGAGTCCCATTCACTGAGCCGGCACCCAGCAGTATTAGTCCGAGCTAACAGGCCGGGCGAAATATAAATACTTGCATATATATTTCTGGACAAGATACAGAGGTTAAGCCTCTAAAACAAAGGCTACAACTGCATTACTGCCCACTTAAAAAGTTGACGTAACATTTTAGTAAATGTTATAATAAAATTTCATATGATGTCGCTAGGTATTTCAACGTAATGTTTTATATTCCTAATAAATAATGCATGTATTTCACTCCCATAATGTAACTAAGAGCTCAACGGGTTAATGCAACCAGCTATGACTGGGTACGTTTCCTCTCAATGCCACTGGAACACAAAAGCCCATTATACATGTATTACACGATCTCGCTGCATGACAGTGACCAATAGCAAATTTCAAATCTTCAATGCAATCTACATTAATTTAATAACTTGCCTGTATGTGCACGCTCGCTGCAGGATGATTTCCGTTAATGCTTCTCGTGGACTGATATAAACCAAATTCTGATTAATTTCTTAAATTTACAAAGAAAATCATCATTGACTGAAATCTATGCCAAAGTGCTGTACAGTTAACTATCTGCATAGTCTGCTGCATGTCTCTACCAGATTAGCATGTAGTCAAGTGTTTAGTGAGAACGACAGAATGAGCCACCTGTGGTTGATTAAAAGACAGTAGACATTTTATGGGGTAAAGGCAATATTTACCATTTAAATAATCACATTTGGCAATGGATAGATTGCCTGAATGCCGGGAGACACGCACATCATTCTGAAACCAAATATATACATTTTTTCATACAGGTTTAAGTCATAGTCATTAAATTTTGATTCCGTTTCCCTGTTTGTGTCCACTTACCATATACTCCTTGGCAATGAATTCCCTCCAGAAATACCGTAAGAAGCCACGAGAGACCGAAAACTAAATCCATCTTTACGTTAATGTCACCATATCCAGCTCGATAGCGACGAGTCCTTGCCAGAGGCAAGACTGGCTGTGGGATAGAACTCCAATTTAGTGAAAAAAAACGACACCGCGCCCGCTCTGCTCGGTGATGGTTCTGAAGGTGTGTGTGGCAAATACAAAAATAGATGTTAAAACGGTAAACTGCGACAGCTTATGGTCCTGCACAGCTTTTCATTTCGATTTTTTAAAAAACCGGGATCTCAATAAATGATGCAGTAAGAGCTAAAAAAAAGACAATTAAAGAGATGATTTTGGCTCTAATACAGTCACCTACAACAGGATACCTTCTGTCCGGAAGCATTCAAACTCTCCGCAGAAAAATTAAACCAACACGCTTGATCGCAGTCCTGCAATCCACCGAGGTGTCTTCACCAATCCAATTACACCATGGCTATACAACACATAGATGAATCCTTCGTCTCAGGACTCGATGATCTGTCCGTACAAGTTGCCTGTTTAGTTGTTATTTATGTAATTCGCAGCTACCGGGCAAACGCGGGGCAGGAGAGAGCTCCAGTATGATGATGATGATGATATTAGATGGGATGCGCTCACGACCACATCACGACTACATCCAAGGACCACGAGCGAGTCACCTCCGGGAGGAGGCAGGCTGCTCCGATGCAGACACCGAGCATGCGCCCGATAACAAGTAAACTCCCTCGATTAAAATAAGGAACGAAGAGGATGCGGGAATTGTGCGCTGTGCGAACTGTGCGTTCTTTCCTTTTTCTCCACAGACTATCTTTAAAAACAATGGGGGATTGGCGGACAGATGATCAGTCACGTTGCGCAATACGTGCTGTGAGACTGGAGCGCAGAACCGCAGCCAGTAGCCAGACGACGTCAAAGAGTGCGTGATTCAGAGATCTCATCTGTATGGGGAACTACAAACAGCGTCAAAGGGGCCACGTGAAATCCAACCACGGGGTGGATAGAGGTGGAGGAAAATATAAATCAAGGGAATAATTTGGTTTCAGGAATTAAGGGAAATCTCAGTTAGCACAATCATGTAGACGGGTAAACATTAATGTATTTATGGTCTGAAACGCCCTGCTCCTCTGTTCTGTGGCAAACGTACCCGTGTTAAGAATTGCTTAGTATTTAGCGCATACCGAAAACGTCTCCTACGAATACTGCGTGTAGAGCATCTTCACATTGCTGCGATTCCTCTCTCCGCATTTTGCAGATTCGATTATAATTGCTGCTCCATCTTCTACTGCCGGCGTCGTCTGCAGAGTCGTTTACACCATTAATACTCGCATGCTACTTGTACATAAAGGCGTACATTTCATTATATTTGAAATATGAAGAGAAATCACCCGGTTTTTACGAGATTACTAAGTCTCGAGTCTACTGCCATAGCGATGTGCTTTCATGTCCGTGAATGAGTCTCTTGTCTGTGCATTTTTTGGCACAGTGTCAGAGAGGACTTGGAAAGACGTGTTTGTTGGTGACTCTGCAGGGAACAAACACGGACAGTCGAGGGGCTGTCTGCCCATCGCAGCAGTTGTATGTGCGTGTGTGTTCGTGTTCGTCAATAGGGTGACCATAACCGCCCAGTTGTAAAATAGCAGATTGGCGTGTCAGAGTCAAAATTATTGTTGCAATTTTCTGATATCATCGTCCTCTAAGATGGCTGCCCCAAATGACCACAACGCAGTGAATCAAAACACTATAAAGTGTAACCGTGCTGTTAATTTAATGAGCCAAATTATACAGGGCACAGGAAAATATGAAGTTATAGAAATTTACAATGGGGTGCAGACTGGAATATAGAACATGTTTATTTTTCTTTGCATTGCCCCCACCTTTAACAAAATATCACTTTTAATCCACATGTAGCATCTTAAACATTATCCCAATAAGGTTTGGAAATGATGGTGCTAAATATTAAACATGGTATCTCAAATGTATATACTTATGACAAAATATCTATACTGTACATAACGTAAACATAAACATTAAACCTATACATGTTTCATTTTAGTAAATGTTTAACTTAGGTATTCTTAAATGTTTCAGCATTGATGTTTTATTTCCTTGCAGCTCAGATATTTATAGTTCACATTTTATACATGCCTCCCTTATGCAAATTATTACTGAACACTTAACAGAAGTTGTTTTATTATGACATAGACATTAACATTATGCATGTAGGAAGGAGCACAATAACTTGCAATGGAAAGGCTGGAAATTTCCATTGATTTCCATTCATAACATGATATTACGGGCCTTTGTGGGGCTCTTACTTCTCACCGTGCAGCACTTTGAGAATTGAAAATCCTACAAATACCATTTTCCCATCTCACCGTATCCCCAAGGTTTGCAGCTCACACACCAGAGCACAACAGAGTATGTTGTGTCATTTCCTAAAAAATCCACTGTAGAACTTTATGGAATAATTTGCAGGCCACCAGTGACCGTAGCACTGTGCCGTGTCAACGTATGTTGGTGTGCAAAACTCACTTTGTGCTTTGGAGGACAGTACGGTCCATACATGGTATGCTAAAATGTAAAGCATTGAAGTCCTTCCTTTTCATATATATGCAAATTGGAGAATATAAACGGAATTATTGTGATTGTAAAGCATGGCTTGTTTCCGTTCAGTTTTTTTCTTTTGCATTGGTAGTAATACAGAAATGAAAAAGCTAGATATTTCCGGTTTATTTAGCTACCTGGATAGTTTCATTCTCTTTTCTTTTCGACTGTGTTTGCCCCATAGTTAGCTAGCCAATTGTTGAAAGCCTCGTGAAATGGATTATCCAATCAAGCTTCAGATGAACTAGCCAATATTCCGCAAAGCAAAGGGAATGCACTGAAACAAGCGATAGACTGAGGGCAAACTAAAATGGATGAGTCACAGTTTGGGAAAAATAAAGGACCACGATGGGCAAAGTGGTTGCGATAAGAAGGACTACCTTTACCGGTGGCTTCGCGAGGCAATCTCTGGAGAAACAGTGCATTCAGCCAGCTTTCCCCTCCTATCATTTCCCAGCCGGTGGTGGCAGTACAAAGCTTGATTGGAAATGTCCCACAGCGAAAAATGCTGCTACAATTTGGCAGGTGTGAATTGTCCTAAAGTGGACAGTTGCAGCGGGGGAAGAAGCCGGCACTTTCTCACCAATCTGATATGAAAGTGGCCTCAGTGAATCGTAAGCTGGGACATTAGGTGTAGTCTTTTACCGTGCGACGTCAGTCGTACATTTCGATTCAAATGCAGGGAAAGAAATATGTCCGCTTCCTCTTTGATTCTCTTCTGGCTACTTGAAAAGATAAGGCGTTTTGCCCCTTTGTTTCCTGACGTTGCATGGACCCACAATGTTCTCATATTCTGTTGATGTCGTTCCCTAAGGCCTCCTGCAAGTTAAGCGAGGAGAAACCCTGAGGATAGTACACCATGGCCTACAAATACACATGCAGCTATTACCACACTGGCTAATGTGATGTTCAGATATCGTTCCTGTATGTATATCCTCTCGTGATAATCACCTCACGTTACAATGCTGAAGGCTTTTACAAAAATTGTTATTTGACCTGAAAACTTTAATTAATAAGGAAATTGAATCAATATATGTCAACAAACATATGTCACAAAGACACGATGTTTATGGAAAAACATGCCATCCATATTTATGTGCATGGCTCCCTTTAATATATATTATTTATTCCATCACGCTTATCTCAATGTATACTATAAATAAACACATGGAAGGCACAATTAAGTACATTTAAGCATGTAGATATATATAGCTGCATATATTCTTGAAAAAATAGCTATCATATTATGATTGTTGCTTAGTTTCAACAGTGTACTAATGATAATATTGAAATGCTTGCTTGCATTGTACCTATCAACAAAAACAAGTTGTAGTTATGTTGAGCCAACCATTCTTAATTCAAGTGAGACTATTTTGAAAACAAAGTGCTTACCCTAAGAATCTACTACTGGGTGTTGTTATACTGGACCACATCTTTGGGGGTCCTCCCTGTTTCTCATCCTTCCACCAATCAGGCTGGAGAACCATTACCCATCATGCCTTTCATTTCACCGCCCAGCCGGAGCATTCAAACACGCCATTGTTATTCGTCTCCCATGAGGCAGGACGTGATGTGACAGTAATTAAGGGTCAGCTCACTCAAGCACGCAGTTCTCCACTCCAAAAATATGTGCGCTGGAGAAAACGCGGCGAATCTGGATGAAAGAGGGTCCCAGAACACCTTTCTGCGAGCTCCTTTTTTTGGCACTGCAGCTGATCAGAGTGACACTAAAAATGCCGAGCTGCTCCTCTGAACAAGTGCCGTCGAGAGACCCGGCTCTTAAGTCCTACATCAAGCATGAGTAGACACTGTACCGGGGATGCGGTCTTAAAAGCCTGTCATTTATAAATAAAAAAGCATGTTTTTTATCAACTTTTTACTTTTATACTTGCCTGAAGGTTCATTGAAATCTAATGAGCTCCATACAAGTCTGGAAGACAAGAAAGAAGTCATTTGAAGAAGGGAAAAAAAGAGAAGGCATTTTATAGAAGTGCTCATAGATTTCTCTGCCTCTCTCCACTCTTCCTATCGACAACCTTTGGATTTTTCGCCGACAATTATCAAAATTCTCCAAATTGACTTTCGCTTTTTCTTCATAAGATCCAACCAATTGATGATGTTATGTTCGTGGTACTTCATTTTAAGTGGCTTCTGTCTACGTACATAGATATACATACATGGGTACATACAGTATTTATGAACCACACAAATATGTGGTTTAACAGAAATTGCAATCTGAGTTGCAATTGCGCTGAGTATATTAATTGTCCTTGCAACTATTTTAAATACGCTCCTTTTGGTTTTCCTAAAGAGAGTCTTCTTGAATTGTAATGTAAGGAAGTCGGTGCTGGAATGTTGGAGCACGGTACCTTATGGGTTTGCCTGTCGAGCTTTGTGTGTGTTTAACCCATTGTGTCATGGAGCTCTGTCCTACGATCCCAACTCTGAGTACAGAACATGAAAACAGTGGCTGTACAGGGATTGGAACACTAGTAATCTACTTGTAATGGCTGTTATCATCACAGTTCTCTGCTGGAATGTTTACGTTTAAGTGGCCTCTCCCATGATGCAATTCTTCACATAAATTCTTATTAACTCATTTAATTTATGGGCCTGAGGGAAATGTAATGCGAACCTTCGTTTACATAAACATACATCAAAATAGATAAATAAACACAGTTAAGCACAGGGATAATTTACAAAGGACAGTACCCATTAAATAAACTTCAGCCAATCATAATGCCCCGGGTTGAGCAAGTGCAATAAACGTAATCATCAATCTTGTGCCACAGTTATTCTGCATTGGCCTACAGATTATTGAACATGAGTAATTCCGTTATAGCGATAATTACTATCGCTGCCAAATGTATGATATTTTCCAATAAGTGTTTCTTAAGGAGTACTTTGATTTACTTGGGGGGAAAGCACGTCTTTATATTTGTTCCACCTGCGGTGTGGTAGCATTTTATGCCATTACTCACTCCTCTCCAAAGCATCAGCTTAAATGGTCCGTTTTGTCATTTGAGGAAGTCAGGAGAAAAATGACTGCCTATTTCATACCGCCTTACTGTGAGTGTTTGTCTGAAACTCAACGCTTCCTTCTCATCTGCAATTAACAACGCATATTTTTATTTGACTACTCCGGTAATAGACTGGCTAATTAGATAACTGCCAGCAATTACGCCCACTCAAGACCATTTAGATTGCTGATACGGATCAATATAAAACAGAAGAAAAGGCCAGAAACTGGAGTTCACCGTGAAAGCGTCTATTTTGTGTTTGTAATAAACTTGTTTGCGGGTGATAGTTGTTAAATGGGTCTGTAATTGCTTTATTGTACAGCGCATTTCATGCCCAGTCTCCGAAATCCTTTTTACGGTTCGTGGAAGATTCTCCTTTTCCTCTTGGTGAATGTCAAAACCCCAAGATTGAATCTGAATGATTCATGTTTCTTTTCTCTTTTTTTAATGCATTTCAATCTGTTGAGTTAATTTGGATTGTAATTGCTTTTTTCCACAACAGATGCAGAATATATGCTGTGTCTAATGTGACTGACTATGAAATTAGTTCTCTGGAAGCTTGATCCCGGTGTGATGTCATGCAGATTTCAGGTGCTGCTCCGTGTTGCTTAAACACAAATCATTAATATTGATTTGCTTGGCAGATGTCGTTACACACCCAAGTCAAATTACTGAGGTTTTTTTCTTATTATCCCTTGACTGTACACAGATGGATATTTTCTGAAGCAAGCCAAGTACCTTCCTCTTGGGCATAATTGCAATACCACAGCTGGAGTTTTAACCCCTACCCTTCAGGTAAACTCTTCAGATCCTCTCGTGTTATTTGTGCCAATGCTGTAACCTTCATACGTCCTGTCTGAAAAGCCTAATGAATACATAGGATTAGAATATTACATTGGAACATTTTGTGCACACAAATATTTAATGCTTTGTTTGAGAATGGTTAAACATGCGCAGCGAATGGCCTTTTTTCATAGATGTCTTAGTCATTGTAGCTACGCAATGCTAACACAGAAAAGATCAGTAGCTTCACACTGAAACGGTTATTCAGGGGATATAAAACACAGCGGCTTCCACAAATTGAGATTCGTCTGATGATGGCTGAGAACACTGCGCTGCCTTGATAGTTATCGTCCTTTATTTCTGGAAATTGATTGTTGCTTTCACAGAAGCTCAAGGATTGAGGGGTGAACGCTGCATTTGAAACAATCAACGTTTCACAGTATGACTATTTCAGCGATAGTGTGGTCCAGGTTTTGCAGTCAGGTCAGGGTTGTGTAGTGCAGTCTGGGTTGTGTAGTCTAGTCCAGGTTGTGTAGTGCAGTCTGGGTTGTGTAGCCTAATCCAGGCTGTGTAGTCCAGTCCAGGTTGTGTTGTCCAGTCTTGGTTGTGTAGTCTATTCCAGGTTGTGCAGTCCAGTCTGGGTTGTGTAGTCTAGTCCAGGTTTTGTAGTCCAGTCTGGGTTGTGTAGTCCAGGTCGGGTTATATAGTCCAGTCTTGGTTGTGTAGTCAAATCTGGGTTGTGTAGTCTAGTCCAGGTCGTGTAGTCAGGCCAGGTTGTGTAGTCCAGTCGGGGTTGTGTAGTCTATTCCAGGTTGTGCAGTCCAGTCTGGGTTGTGTAGTCTAGTCCAGGTTTTGTAGTCCAGTCTGGGTTGTGTAGTCCAGGTCGGGTTATATAGTCCAGTCTTGGTTGTGTAGTCAAATCTGGGTTGTGTAGTCTAGTCCAGGTCGTGTAGTCCAGGCCAGGTTGTGTAGTCCAGTCGGGGTTGTGTAGTCCAGTCTTGGTTGTGTAGTCTAGTCCGGGTTGTGTAGTCCAGTCTGGGTTGTAGAGTTCAGTCCTGGTTTCACAGATTTCTGAGGTGTGGCTGACCCTACAACGCAAGTGGCACTGGCGTCAGGCCTGCAGTTTCTTTTCAAAGCCGTAGAAGCTTGGTTCAGCATGAGTACCAAAGGGACCGTTCTTTGATGCCGCTCCAGAAAGACTGAAGCTCTTCCGCAGTCTTTCCCTGCCTCATAGTTATTAAGCATGCTCAGTAAATGGGATTATCCATCTACTCTTCAGAGATGGAAAACAACATAACACTATAACTGTTGCTTTACTTCCTCGACTCATAATACTAAAGCTGCTACCACAATTACTGCCATTACTATGACTGTTACTTATTCTCAAGCTTCTCCAATCAATACTACGACTACTCATGTTAGTATTGAGTCACTTTAATTTTTTAGCTCTTCCATGTTTTGTGTTCACCTTGCCGCAACACGACGTTAAGTCATCCCAGAGACTTTACTCTCAAAACGATGAAACGTTGGAACATGGACTGAATGGTACTCCTTAAATACAAGTGTGTCGTGCCACCTTTGAGGTTACCTGTCCCCCCCCTCCGCCCCCCCCATGTGGTCCACTGAGCCGGGGCAAGCAGACAGACCAGACTATAGATGGAAACATTAAGGCAGGAATCACCGCGGCACAGTTAGCCTATTTAGATTCTCAGGACGGAATTAGTCAGAGAGCGCTAAGGGCATGTACTGATGGGTAGGAACGGCTTGCAGCACTCCCGCTTTCGCTCACCCCATTACGGTTCGCCTGGACGGAATGAGGAATGATAAATATTAAATGGGTATTTTTATTTCTGCGGCACTGTGGCATGGTAGAAGTTAAACCAGCACTTTAGACCTCAGCTTTAGCTTTAGACCTCCGCTAGCACATCGCATTCCCTTTGTCTGATTTGAGCTGTGTTTCATTATTCAGTCCGTGGCCTGGGAGGACAGCCTGTCCGCAGGTCGACTCGGGTTACACTCTCCGCATAATACATTAATGCGGTAGGAGATTATAACGAAACAGTTCTGTTTAAGAATCCTGCTCACAGTGGCCTGCTGTCCATAACGGCGCTTGCCTGAACTTGATACCGCACTGTTAGCTGGTGTTACACAGACAATATGAAACCTCTCACTCTCAAGCCTGTCACTACCTCTTCACCAACGTCAGTAAAAACATCATTAAATGTAACATATGGTGTTTACGATGAGGAATGGAGTCATTTGAAGTTGGAGCTCTGCTATATCTGCACTTCCATGTGAGGGATAATTAAGAAATATAATTATTGCTTAAATGCTCTCACAATTTGAGTTCTTTCATGGTGCTGTTTCCATACATTCAAATACAATTAGGCCACTCAACAATAATACCGTAATTACGGTAACCGTACTTATAACATCTTAATGAAAGCTTATAATATAATCTTATAGTGTAAGATCATCTGAAAATGTGACGATAGCATATGCAACACTTTATTTTTATTTCAAATGTTCTCATATTCACATGACAGCTGGGCTGAAAGACACACTGGCCAGAACTCAGTCAAACGCATTTTGTCTCACTGAACGTATAAGCAACTCAATCAGAACAGACTTTAGCCTTCAGATTAGCATGATGCATTGTGAAGATACAAAATCTTAAACACTGTTAGCACCGTGGAGGAAATACGACATTACAGCTAATGGAAATGCATACTTACAGAGAGACTGATTGCGGAGATTACATCTGATTCACTGAATCATAGTACAAATCCCTCTCTTCCCTGCTTTTTTGATTGGTTTGTTTAGACTGAAATTATTGTTACATGTATTCTATCTCTCTGAATCACAGCCTTTGAGAAGCATCGCAGTGTGGGAAGACAGATCATTACTACTTCAAATGACATTCTGTTCTTACAGTTCTGGTAGAGCAGTGTACAATGAAAGAATGAATATATACATACATACATACATGCATAAAAATAATCATTACCTTGAACAACAAAATATAAAGTACATGAATATCTATGCATAATACGTAGGTATATGCAATACTCCACCTGTAGTGTAAATTTCACAATGTTTTATGTAGTTGTAATAATATGCATGTAAGTCTGTACACCTGTTCGTCTAGCTGTGTTGCTTGCTGCTTCATTTCTGCTTCATGTATTTTATTTATTTATGAAATGCACATATGAAAAGAGCATGCCCCCCCTTTCAGATCAGACCTCTTCCTGTTCTCCGGCTTTTCAGTCTTTTTCAGCTTATGGATCTGTTTGATGTAATAGCAAATGCCCTTGGAGAAACAAAGGTCTGTTCTTTATTGAATTGCACGTTCCCTTACAAAGATTTGGTTGCTTAGTGCGGACACAGCACATTGTTTGTTATTGGCAAAATGTTTTTGTAGGGTTGGGGATTTTGATTTGTAATAAGGTAAATATCCTTATCTGTAAAATATATATATATATAGGACTTATGTATTTGGAAGCAGTCTGATACAATGGTATGGGACAATGCTGTTGTACTGCATGCACAGAGCCTGGGTCGATTTCATAAATACCCAAATGAGTCAGGGAATCGGCTAAGCAAATATGTAATATAATATTCAATTTCAATTTCAATCCGCATATTTGCTGTCACTCAAATGCTGTGTGAACATTGGGTACTATTACTTAGATAAATAGCGAAATCCCCTGTGACATAATGGACTAAGTGCCGACCCATAATGCCCCGATTGTCAGGGTTTAAACCGTTCAAATGATGAGGGCTCAGATTGTTTTGAGAGTGGCAGGTCGTACGTCTCATTTGGAGCCTTGGACACACGTGGATGTCGGTTTCATTTTTCAGCAGTGCTGAAGTAGGAAACTATCCATAAGGAGGGTCTAGTGTCATGTTAGGAATATATTCAGTCTGCAGTCTAATTTAGTAGTGACTAGCAAGACAGCAGACTGCAGTGCTCCTCTCCGCCTTACACATTCTTATCTTTATCTGCTGAAGGATCCTGTCTCACTTTTGCTGTTTGACTGATGGCTCTATACGCTGGAAGAGAAAGTGGAGAGGCTGCTGGTTCAATAAGAGCTTGATGGTGAGATAGACACCTGTGTTCATGTGGCAACACCCTTCTGTGATTGACACTTGTGCTAACCTGAGGCAATAAATAACAGGAATTTACCGGACTTGCGAAATGACTGCAACTGCACAGACTGGGGTCGAATGTGATGCAGAATGGAGAAATCTAGCTGGTGTGTAGGGTCTGATGAACACTGGAATATATTCTGGGGTGGTCCCTCATAATAGCCCAGTGGGATAGCACTAAGGTTTTAAATTTGATGCGAGCTGTGATGGGTAGCTATAGGAGGGCAGCGACAATAGAGGGTGAGACATGCATGTATGTGGAGAGGGTTTACATCAGAAAAGCAGCTGTGTTCTGGATTAGCAGATCTGACAACAGAGGCTGGGGATGCCAATGTGGAGAGAACAACACTTGTCTGGGCCAGAGAGTAGCAGTGGTGGGTAAGAGCTGGGTTGCGCTGGCGTTGAGAAACCGGCAGATTGTTCTCACGTTGCGAAGGAAAGATCTGCGCGCCTGGCTCACCTTTGCAATCTTTTTGACGAGGGTTCGGTCTGTTATCTAACACTGCTCTGAGGTTCTTTTGCACTAGAAGAAGTCAACGCTGTGATGTTGCCCAGGGTGATGGGGAGATCGGGTGGGGGTGAGGGTGTGACAGGAATGTAGAGTTTTCAGCGTTTTCTGGGTTGAGCTTGAGGTTTACCATGCAGCTCAGGAGGTACCTCAGGCATGCTCAGTTGCTCACAGACACCTGCAAGCTGTAGGTAAGCGATCGAATGTTATTAGTTCACCAGTGATAAGACGAGCTAAAGGCAGAGGTGACAGGGGGCCAAGGACGAGCCCTGGGGGACACCTGTGGAGGTGAGAGGTACCAGTGAGGGGCCATGCCACTGATTGGCAGGGAAGATAGGGGAATTAGAGAATCAGCTGTGGAGAGGTCCAGGAGGATCAGTGCAGAAGGGAGGGAGAGAGGGAGGGAGGCCGCTTAAGCAGTGCGATGTCCTGCCGATGGAGGGGGAGCCAGACTTCTGTGGGTCTAGAAAACTATTCCGCAGAGAAGAAAGTAGAGGGTCGATTCAAAAACAGCACACTCACGTGTTTCGGATAGTGATGGGAGCAGAGACACAGGTCTTGTAGTTCTTGATGACAGGTTTCTTCAGCAGCAGGGTGATGTGCCTCCACTCGAAGGAAGCGAGAAGACAGCTGATGGACAAGGAAGAGTTTGCTGGAGAGTGATAAATGGGAGGATGTCTGGAGAGATGGGCCAGAGGAGGGATGAGGGGATCGGGTCAAGGGCACAGATGGCCGGACAGTGGGAGAGCAGGAGCTGAAATATTTCTGAATCAGCGAGGGAGAGACAGCAAACAGGGTAGGAGCAAAGTTTGGGGAGAGTGTGGCAGAAGCATCAATGGCGTATAAAATTTTCTCTCAAATAAAATACCTGGCAGACAGTGGTGGGAGGGCTGTTTCCACAGCCCAATGCAAATCTCACCTGAAATCCAATGGGCGAAGCTGTCAAACTATGTTAGCGGTTGTAGTGCCTGCATTGAACCAATCATAGCATTAAATAAATCATATGAGCTGACGATAGCACATAGTAGCTCCGCCCACTATGGAGCTCACTCCTACCATCGCTAATGTTTAATGCATCGCCTGCCAATGGCAGCATATTGTGAATTGAGATAAGGGGTGAAATAGCATCCTTCAGTGTGCCCCCATATACACGCCTTCAGCTGTCCAGTAGCTGCACCGTGGCCTCCCTTCCGTCACCGCTACCCGTTAAACTCTTCCACTATCTTTTTCATTTGATGGAGATCTTTGGCAGTTCCCTTGCAGTGTTTATAGATTAAACGTAATGTGCTGTAAAACAAGGGCTCGGGGCCTTCTGATCGCGTGGCGGACATTTGCGAGACGTATTTTATGGCCCTTTTTTTTACCCAGTGATGATCCAGGGCTGAAATCCGAGCTCTTGAAAGCTGCACATCTGAGGGGGAAACGCAGGGTACGCAATGACCTGGAAAACCGTTTTCCTCTCTTTTATTACCACATTCTACGTAGCAGGGTGGGTAATAGCATCTGAACGGAGCAGACTGAAGTCTGCAAGAGCAGCTGTAAACGTTGAGACGAGGATAAATCACAAAAATCTGCCCGAAAGGGAAATACATAAAAGATTACTTACTGCTCTCTGAATCGCTCGCTGAAGAAAGGGGAAGAAAAGAAATAATCCCAAGGAACAATAAAGACGTTGTGATAAAAGTAAATAAATGTATAAGAGACGGATAGTTAAAACAGAGATTTCGCCCAAGGAGGGGGAGCTTCAGTCAGCAGGGATAGCTCAACACGGTGACAGCAGTATCTTAGCTGGAGAAGGGTGGAGTGTAGAGAAGCAGTCAGCCAGCCTCAGACACCATTTCTGGTAATCCCTGCAGGACTGGATGACATATTTTCAACAAAGGTATGGATTTCTGACAGCAATTTGGTGTTACAAATTGGGGAGAAAATACAGAGAAGGAAAAGGAATTGACAATATCACCGACAAAGTACATTTACTGTAAGATGTTGGATTGAACGAATTTGGGTGAGGAATCTAAGCAGCATTTGAATTTATATTTTCTTGCACAGCGTATTTTGTTCACAGCTACTGTAACACACGATGCAACACATGATACAACTAACTGTAGAGACAGATATTGAGGAAACTGAATATTTTCTCAAATATTTGTTACCCAAACATAACAGCAAAATACTTCCGTGTTAACTTGAATATGATCCAAATCAAATCATATCGTATGGATTATCTTCACTGGAGCATTGTAAACCATCTGCCTTTTAGCACTTGTTAGGTTTTCTGGATAAACTGCGATATGATTATAACTCACCTGTGGAAAATCAAGCGTATTTTTAAGGCTGTGTTAAAAGACGGCAGCAGGGGGCTGGGGAGGATGGTTCAGTGAAAGATATCCTGCATGGCATTAGCTGTGGCTTTCACAAACCATTTCAGGGCACTTTTCTTAATGTCTCTCCATTAGGCTCTGTTCAACAAATTGAACATGCATTTTGTCGGTTTAAATTTGCACCATGATTTCTCAGAAACCCAATGAATTTTAAAACAATCTGGGGGCTAAGAAAAGGCTGAGGCCATTAAGTTCTTATTCATACAAGAAAATTACATTTGCTTTCACAAAACAGACAGCTGGACTGAAAATTACTTTTACAGGTGCACTTCAAATTGTTATGTAGTACGTCTTGGTTTTGAAAAAAGAAATAAATCATGCTTATTGTGTTCTCAAAAATAGGATACAAATTTGGAGACCATTTCTTTATGAAAAATTCCAGGCACAATGGGACATATTCAGAAAGACAAACATACCCTGCTTTCCTGCTTTACCACAAACATTCTGACATTCATAATTTTTTTTCATCTTTGAATTTCTTTTTTGGTGCAAGCTAAACCTTAATGTGGTTGAAAACATGCATAAAGGCATAGAAGCTGAAGAAGTTTCTAATGCTTTACTCTCCATATAAATGTATGTAGTTACAGACCTCATATTAACGACAAACTGTTATTCAATACAACTGTAGGCCTAAATAGGCTATTGATTATGGCTAAGACAGCAATCACTGTGTATAGTATTATCGTCAGAGGTAGCTTAATCTGTGTTTGATAAAAAAAAATGTTTGGGAGAATTATTCTCAGACAACCCCTGCTCCTATCATGTTAACTTTTCCAGTCTCATACAAGTATATAAACACCACGTACCTCATCTCCCATCCTGCTTTGCATTTCCGGCATGCCAGCGTCTGTGTCGTCCTGCTTACAGTAATTAATCAAAACCAAGGTCATCCAGCTCCTCCCCCTTAGGACTCCAAGCCCAAGATAAAGTATTATCGCTTTCAAAAGTACGAATCCTTAACAAGAAACCCATCCAAACGCACTCTTGTCTGAGAATTATTCTAGCGAATAGACTATTTTAAGCTTCAAAGCAGTCTGCTCATGTTGTGAACTCTCATGCTTTAAACACACCTCTACCTGGCAATCATGTCCTTCATTTCACTTACTGGTAAAACGAATGAATCATGATACTGTAAATGCAGACTCACAATCCTGCAGCTAAACATGCACTCTGCTTCTTTTGGATTCCGTGGCTGATTGTAGCTTGGTGAGAAAGCACATCTATATGGACAATTTATTTTTCATTTCACGACCATGTTTGCACACGACCTTGAAGTCGTCATTCCTGTTACTGGATTGGTTTGCCATTATGCTAATCAGTTAATTTGAACAGGCCTGCATGTCTAATTTAGGATAATTTACATGCACAATGACCAATGCCAGGGCTACACACTCTATGTTTCTTGAATCCCACACAGATATTTCATTGGAACATTTCTCAAGAACAGAAGTAAGAAGATTTCAGCATTGTGAATGAAACCCATTGCGTGTACCAAATGTTTTTCGGCAGTATTTGCTATTTCGTTACAAAGTTTTGGGAATTCTTCTTCTTCCTCCCTTCTTTGTCTTCTGTGTCTTTTAACTGAAATAGTATTTTGGGTGTGTGTATGTGTGTGTGTGTGTTTTACAACTCCTTTTTTGTGTTGATAAGGTGTAGTTGTGTATGATGGAAATTAGTTTCATTCTCTCACATTGTGACTGAACGATCAGCCCATAAGCCAGAGAATTGTATCTGTAAATTACTACTGCAAAGACGATTCAATTCATATGTATATATATCATAGCAATCATTTTGGAGGCATGCCATGAAGTAGACTCAATTCCAGTTTCTGAGCCATGCCAATATGTATAAAATGAACTGAGAAATGCAGTGCCATAAATAAACTGCTCTTAGTGTGCAGACGCACAGCAGGAAGCTGGGAATACTTTGATAATAAATGAAAGATCTATCAATGGAAAGTTAAAAGACCGTCTTATGTTTATCCAAAAAAATGAAATAAATAACTCAACAACTGATATCTTATAAGCTGTGTGTTATGATCTTTTCGGGAAAATGTATTTATTTTTCCATCGCCTATCATTCACACAATGGCAAATTGAAAGGCTTTGATGTTTGTACAAAGAAATCATGATTTCTGACATCTTTTTATGCACTGTATGTTTTTCTGAAAATGTGTATTAGTCTTCCATTATGCATGTCTTCATTGAGAAGGGCTGGCATTATAACAGAAAGGCAAATATGTGCCTATCTTGAATTTGACCAAAAATTGTGTTTGTGGAGATAAGAAAATGAGAGACTGAGAATTACAGTGGTGATACGACATAGATCCCAAAGGTTGCAGGTTCAAATCCCGCATGGTACATGACTAAGATGGGAATGTAAGACCCCTGAATCTTCTAAGTGATTCTCCATGCTGTTTAAATGAATAAACCCAAGCTGTGGGTCAGGTACATTACATTATGTAATGTAAATACTCTAAAAAACTACTCGAAAAAAGTATAAAGTATGTGCCTCTATGCTAACAACATGGCTCAGGAAGGTGGGTTATGTTTCTCAGGCTTACACGTAGCTTATGAGTGTTGGACCACACATAACAATATTCCTTCTTATGAAAAGTAACCATAAAATGTGAGGAAAATGGTTCCACTTGATTATTTTTTTGAACCACCATTGAAGGTGATTGTCATTGTGATTTTGATGACTCGCTCGAAATAGCAGAAATGGGAGGAAGGAAAGCGCTTTGATGAATTCTGTGGCCCCCGGCTGACTCACATGTAAGCAGAACACAATACTGGACAATCAGCTGAACTACTTTTAAAGAATCCAGCAGGTGAGTCAGCTGTTTCTAGGTTTTCTCTCTCTCCTCAAACAATGAAGACTTTGACCTGATTGGCTGGCTTTTAGATTTTGGAGTAAGGAGGGCGAATTCTGTTTTTAGCTTTATTGATCCGGACTGTAAACTCTCGCTGCGGCCTTTTGAAGGACTCTTTTAATATGCCACAGCTGATTACATTTGTATTTAAGAAAACTGTGATCTTACAATTGAGAAATAAAAAGATAGTAACAATGTATTCAGCTGCTAGTGTATTCTTTGTAATATTTCAAAAGGGAAAAACAACAAGTGAACAAATAGGGCATGATATGAAATCAGTACTTGGGTAGATCCGCAGAAAAAGGAGTTGTAGCTTGTTGCTAATAAAAATTGAATCCACACATGAATAAATATGATATACCTGGGGTAAAAATGTTTATATTCTCTACAACTGTGGTACAAGCATCTCCAGGAGCCAAAAGTCTGTAATAGGAAAGGTAGAATTGCAGCCACGCTGAAGCTTTTCTACCAGCCAAATTGTATTGGATTGAAATGACTCTTAAAAACCCCCTCCAAAAATAAGGTGGTACAAATCTGTCAGACAGAGGTGAAAAAAGCCACAGAGAGACGGACATAAAATCAGTATTGTTGCTTCACTGTATTTCTTTTTTTCAAAAAAGATATATAGTTGGAAGGCCCCACGCTATGGCAGTGCATTATATACTCTAAAGACATTCTTATTCAAGAAACACACATTTAAGGGGACAAACAGCTTTATCGTTTCTTCCATGCATGACACAGCACAATGCTACCATTAGCTTAGTCCATGGCCATATTTAAGGTGAGTTTGTCATTAGCCAGCATTTTCTGTATTTTATCCCTTTTACTGCTAGATATTTACGAAGGAAATTCTGCTGAAGGTTAAAATTATCAAGGTAAAAATAAGTGTGGCCATCTTAGAATTTTAAGCTGTTTCCCCCTAGAAGCACATCTCTCAACGTGATTTCAAGCTTTCCTCTATGTTGTTGAAATTTCATACACATTCATAAGACATATACACATATAGTTAGATACGAGTACTTTCTTTTTTAAAGGAAAAGTAGAGCCTGAGCTGTTTCTTTATTCTCTGCACAATCACCTCCGTTCAGTGTGCACTCTGGGTAATTTTGTGTAAATCATACAAAAAGCCCACAGCTCATGTCTCTGGATGATGGAAGCGGTTTTCAAGAAAGATGGCAATTTTGGTTTTTACTTTCTGTGCAGTCACTCCTGCCCCCCCCCCCCGCCCCCAACCAGTCCTGCTATCACAGATATCTCCATAACCAATTCCCTTTTCGAGCCTCTCCTCAGAACCCATGAGATTCATTCACAGTTTTTTATTTGATTTTCTATTTGGTTGAGATTATTGATGGCACATCAGTAATGTGAGAAACCCTTTGGTCTGTATGGATATATATTCGCAATTACAGTTGGGTCAAGTCAGATGAATATGATTTCATTTGTCAGGCTGCATATCTCACGGTGGCTTCTGCTAGCGCTCCAGACGGCATACGGTACATTGGCGGTGTCAGTGATAATAAAGCGCATGAAAAAGATTCTTTCACTGTACAAAATTTGGTTACCTTGGAAAGCTAACGAAATAACTGAAATTATCTACTTTCTTTCAGTGCAGTGCAGAATGCCTCTAGGATATTTCAGATCAGTTGTGCTGCTCACAAAGCGCAAAAAACCAGATCATATATTATACAAGGTGATTTAATTAACAAGATTTTTAATTTACTTACTTCAAATCGTTGTGTGTTTTCGATTTCATTAAAGAGAGACATGGGAAACATTAAACTGACAGATTTAAGGCCTCGTTAAAAAAAGGGGCAGGACACAAATCAGACACAAATCTTTCCGTTTACTATGTTTTATTCCCATTTTAGTTCAACTGGAACATATGTAGTACCGTGCCATTGTGTAGCACACAAAAAAATCAAGAGCTTCCTGTGTTTTCCCAAATTTCTCTGCAGGTTAAATGGCAAGATGACTCAACACAATTAGTAGTTACCCAAGTGTACAACACAAGTGGAATTGCAGTCCACTTACAGCCACAAGTGGACAAAAAAATCGAAGAAACTTTAATTATTTTTTGTAATGAACCTTTATAAAGTACTTTGCTCAAACCTGCTTGAAGTTCAATCTCATCGTCCATGTCTAGAACAAAGCGTAAGTACTTACGGTTCAGTATAAAAGTGCTTTCATATTCATTTTACGACTATTTAATTAGTAAAGACAGAATCCATCTTATGTAACAAGAGACTTTTTTGAGGCATATAATTATGGCTGCGAAAATCTATGATTATAAAATTTTGTTATGCAATATAATGAAAATGAATATATGCAAATGGTTGCCCTTATGTTTTTGAATGGAAATCATTCCGGGACATTCACTTTTATAAACGACAAAAGCTCAATGTGTCAAACCTGCCTCATTTCAGCCAGACTCGAATAAGTTGACGGCCGCGCACTTAACTGAGGCAAGTATGCACGGTCTGCCCGGGACTGCGGCGAGAAGTGTCGCTTGTCACCCACTCGCCCCTGCCGCTAATGAGAAACAACGGCTGCGTCCCGTTGGAGTGGCTGAATCATCCGCTGCTTTTGATTGCTCAGCCTTAGTGCATAAACCAGCTCACTTTAGAGGTTGGCTGTCACTACAAGTGTTGCCAGACTTGACAAATAGCTGATAAGTGAGACCTCAAATAAAATATCGCCAGTATGTTTATTTATTTATTTATTTCGGTGTCCGGGGTGTTGTATATTTCCATAACCTGCAGCATTTTCCAAAACGAAAAACGGTTACAGTCAGTATCTTGTCTTGACAAGTAAAGGAACATGAGGCCTTGTCAAAGATGGAGTGGGAAGCAGCATAGCGAAATGGTCAAAGAACTGGGCTGATAACCCAGACAATGGCGGGTTGTATTCAGAGGTAGAACATCGCCTTCGTACTCTTGACTGGATTCTTGTTTCAGCAAATGTCCATCTGTACTGCAAAATGAGCAATGTATACCATGGGATGGGCCTTCAACAAGGAAATCCAAACAGGAGATAAAAATGTGCACACACACGCCCACACACACACACACACACACAATGGAGGATACAAATTGTGAATGAAAACTTGATTCTCTTGCAGGAAGCAGGTTGTATTCCCACATGAGATGGGGACCAGTGAGAGGGGCTGCTGGGATATCACTCCTCCGGCACTGTGGCAAGGAGCATGCTGGGAAACAGCATACAGCAGTGGGAGTTTCCATCCAGGCAAATCACATCTTTGATCTAAAGCATCCCTATTTGAGAGTATGGGAACATCTACAACATTTAATTATTTCTTTATTTCTTTATTGTGTTTGCAGAAAATCTGGTATGTTCAAGACAAATACAAAATGACTCTAAATGGTGCCTACTTTATTCCTCATGCATACATTTGTAATATAATCTTGTATTTGTTGTTTTGCTGTGTTGTAATGTTTTCCTGCCAAGGGACTACAGATCAGCCTTATATCTAACTCTGGTACAGCTAATGAGTTGTGCATAGTCCCTACGAAATAAACAAATGATATACAAGCTTGTGGGTTTGAATCACAGATGGAAATTCTGTAGTTTGATTGTACTTTGTTCTGTTTATGCTGTGCTTTCAACCACAGGTTCAGGGTAACTGACAAATTCAGAGCACAAATGAGTGAAAGATTAATTTAAGTAGGATTAGCTTAAGAAAATTCTCGCAATATATTTATCTTATATTAACATAGGGGTGAATCCAAAAATAGATATTTCACTGAATTGCCTATATGTGTTAGTAAGGCAGTTAGCACTGCATTAGCATGGCTACACAATCACGAAGCAGACCTGTACAGTTATTGGGATGAGCAGTGCATTGTGGGTATGGATCACCTTCAAGGGGGCCTCATAATTCAATGCGGTAAATTTACAGGCTGACCAGCAGTGGCCGCTAGAGAGCAATGAGACTCGATAACCAGCTTACACCCCGACCCTACCACCCCCAGTGTGCCTGGGACAGTTGTCCCCTCACCACTGTGGACATCCTGCCATGGCTAGTCATGGACAGGCTGCGGTTACTTACTTTTTTATTTATTGCTCTTTTCTTTAACCATTTGTTCAGTGACTAAACCCCTCATTAGAAACATAGACAGGTGCCTAATGGACCGCCGTCTCAATTTGGCTGCCATTTTTGTATTGAAACATTTATTCATCTATCACTTTTCTGAGTTACTGCTTAACTTCTTGGCTGATGCTTATGAAATTTGGTGCATTGCTAGAGGGTGTCTCCAAATACCCCGCAACTAACTTTGGATCCGATAGCCTACATGGAGATGCTGTAACTGTCAGATAAAATTGGAACTATTGCACAATGCTAACTCCTGTCCCATTTGGTCTAGACTCCAGAGCCCAATATCAGTAAATATCTCTCCTCACAAAGGACAATTTCGCCCCTAGGACCTATGCAGCTGCTATTTTGAATTTTCATTAAATGTTAGTTCCCCCACAAAAAAGGACCAATTTGCATGAAATGGGGCATACAGCCTCTTCTGGCCTTCATTTGTAAGGGTATTACTTTTCAAAAGGTTATACCAATGATGGAATTAGTAGCCAATGGGCTTGCATGTGGGTTATGGCCTTTTAAATGAATGCCTATAAATCTAAAACTGATTGAATAAATGTTATGTAACTTGTTTCGGTTGTTCCCACACTCAACAGGACATCGGTTAATTAGCAGAAGCTGCGTCAGCTCACCTCATGGTACTAAAAAGCTCAAAAGCAGTCCTCGTTGTTATTGGACATAAAAGAGGATGGAGTCAATAAAAGTATTTTTAAAAGCATATTTTATATTTTAATAAAAGCATCTTATGTTGTGATGTACAGCCCATTTTGATTTAAATGAATTGAATTTGATATACCAGTAAGAAGACTAAGTGTGCCTGAATCGCATCCAAATTTTTTTAGGATTTTTTTTTCCAGTCATTTGTCAACAAGCGTAAATGCTGGAGACCGTATCTTTAGAAATGTTAAATTGTTAAATATGAATCATTCATCCAAAGATAAAAATTATTTGCACCTGTATTTTTTCCCTTATTTCCTCCCACTCACCATACTTACTACATCCATGTGCCAATATGTACACATAAAAAATGTATGAACATTTTTATGAAGAGTGCATATGAATTAAACATACATTGAGTGTATTTATATTTATATATATATATATATATATATTTGCTTTTAAAACCATATATATATGTATAAAAAATGTGGTGCCGGGAGAGGTGGAGGGAGGAGCAAGCTCCTTGGCTCCTCCCACTGTACTGCTGTCAGTCTCCTGGTTCCCTCCCTCAGCCTGGAGAGTTAACCGGAGCTGCAACAGCAGAAGCCTCACTAACTGGCAGCCTCACCTGTGCGTGATTCCTAATCAACTCAATTGTGAGCACTTGCCTTCAATTAGGCCTTCTATTTAAGCACAGCCTAAGAGGCTGAAAAAGGGTGCTTTTTGGATTCAGTGTTTTGGTGTGTGAGACGGCTGTGCTATTTTTGTGTTTTTGCCTATTTTGTGGTAAGCCCATGTGTTGTGTTTCCTTTTTCACCCAAAAGGGGCTAATAAATGGCCTTTGGCCCTTTTTGTTGAACTTTTTGTCGTGTTTTGCCTTCCGCTCACCACCCGCCACAGTGGCCACACCTGCCGCTGTGTCACTATTTAGATATATAGGAAGTGAGAGTCCCTTTTTTATTCAGAATGTTAGGAGACGGTGGACCAATGTAAGACACTATGCAAGCCATTTAATATGATCTTGAGGTCAACATAGTTTGAGTTGCTTGTTGCAAAACATTATACATGCAATGCAAATGAGAAACAGTGCAGTTACATACAGTTGTTGGGCTAACTGTCAGTTCATTTATGTTGCATGTTCATATGTCATAGCTCTTTTCCAAAATGATGCTAATCCACTTGGCCACTGTGTATGAAATACCAGAAGTCATGTTCTCGTGAGGGCACACTGCAGGTGATGCATCCAGCCAGAATGCCCTTATACGTCACTGCAGATGAGGGGATCTGACAAATACATAAATGAATTACCTGTGTCACCACTGTCCCTTAGCCAGCCCTCCTTTAGTTGTCACATGACTGTGATGTCACTGTGTCCTGGTTGGATGGTGACTGCTTCCCTCTAAAGGACATGGCCAGATGATTCATCCAACCATGGGGAGATATCAGTCCAGCACATCCTTCGCACATCAACGGAATTTTCCGTTGCTGGTGATGCTGTCAGCGGGTCCTTTCCATTTGCGTCAACAAGAAACGACCATTGGAGCCCCATCTTGTTTGTTCGCTGGCCACCATGTTGCATTACATAGGAAATATACACAACGTTAATCTTTTATGATGTCATCTTTTTTCTTATTCATGTTTGTACATGTCCCCACTATTTATAAGACATTGCACCCTGAAAGTAGCAACAGCAACTGCGTTGCATCACACAGGAAAGAACACAGAACACTTCTCTATTTTTTTTAATTGAGTGGAAGAGCAAGCCAATCAAAGCTCTTTTTTTACGCTTCCAAGCAGAGAGAGGATCCTGACTAAGAAGTGCTACAGTCCAGCGTGATGTCGTCTGCTTTGGGCTCTCGCTTAGGGATGCTGAAGTGGAAATTCAGCTGATGTGTGAACACAACCTAACGCTCTCCTTTTTTATTTAGTGCTGAGCAGGACGGCAATAGCTAGTGTTACCACAGGTGATCCTAGTCCAATTATTGCAGCAACATCTCACATCAGGACACTTGAATTGTGCTCTTTGTACCAGCCTTTGTCTGTCAAATTTATGTGGTCTCTTCAAGGACATGCAAAATTACATAAGACAGACTTTGAACTATAACAAAGGTTCGTCTGAGTATCTGTTTTTACTGGAGACAACTACAGATGTCATTTGAAATGTGTTATTTTCGTTCTAAAATGATATTCCCTTTAGAAGAGGACTTGTTTGATTGGGTTACAGTCCCTTGGTTCATAGCTGATACATTCGTTCTTTTGAGTTGTTTCTTTCTTTTTCCTTTTCTTTGGATCTCAGCACACAATCTGAAGGCAAAAATGCATCCATGTGCACAAAAACATTTTCTGGTTTGATCGATGATGAACCGTTCGAGGACCTTTTCTTCCTGCTATGTGCGATGCTGTCAATGTGATTGAACATGGAATGTTGCATGATGGGAAATAATTTCCGATACACTTGACTTTTTCTATTTCAACCTTTGAGAAATCCCTCACACACTTTTTTTGTAATCAGATCAGTAATTAGTAGTTATTTTCCTAAAAAATTGAGCAATATGGAATGACTTAAACTAAAACCAATGTTTATTATTCCAATGAAAGAAAAACATAGCCTTTTCAGCGTGATACAATATAATTTAAGTAGAAATACAAGTAAACATATACATTTACAAACATTTACACAAACCCATATGCACAGACAAACAAATACACATACTGAACATAAACTGTACATGCAAATGCATGGACACACACACACACACACAGGCGCACAAATAAAATGGTGAGGTATCAATCAACCGGACAAAAACACAAACAATGCACTGGAATTCAGAGTACACATCCAGACCTCTAAATTGTGACACACAGTTTAACAAATCTTTGGGGCGGGTGGAGGATTTGGGGAGAAATGCCCAGATTGAAAGGATAAGAGAAACAAGGGAAAAAAATAATTGAAAATGTTTTTTTTTTTTGAAATGGTAACAGGGAAAATGTATCAGAGCCAGGGGAAAGAAGCCGTTTACTTGGGAGGTTTTTGTTTTTGAGAAAGTCATTAAGAGCTGGAGAACAGTGACACTCGCCAGAGGCCAATAATGGAACATACCATCAGTACACCCAACTTTAAAGAAGGTTACTGACGGCAATGATACGGGGAGAGCAATGTGTGTTCAAAGAGATTACTGCGGCAAAAAGGCAATGACTTTTTTCTTTTTGTTTTATTTTTCGGTTTGGCTCGCTGCAATCGGTTCGCTCGGGAGCGCAGCAGCAGGGGCTATTTGCACCGTTTATTGTGTATAAATATTTCATCTATTCAGAATGATAAAAAAAAAGGTTTCCCGTGAAAATAAATGATCAAAACAGAGCAGGAAGAGTCTCGAGTGCTGTTCTGATTAGTGTGTATCGTGCGCTCTAAGCCACAGTGGCAGCCATTGTTATTATGCGTCGCTTGTTAGGCTTGCTAATTACGGCGGTTATCAGGAGGACGCAGAGTGAGCAGTGGAATCATTTTAAACAGTGATGTCAGCGTCCCCGTCAGCTGCAAAGGTAACGCTGGAGGCTGAAACAAGGGGCAGAAAGTTAGAGTGTTTTCAGGAGGCGGGGTAAACCCTGTTTCGTTGATCGATAGCAATAGCTCTTCAGGTTTGTCAGTGTTCGTCTATTTGACTGCATTAGGAATACAGTCCTGGGTTGGTAATTAAGCTACTGGAAATCAGGGTGAAAGGAGGTGGCAACCAGCTTAGCGAGATTTTAAAGACCCCAGGGCCAACCTGGCATGTGATTTTGTGGCGATTGTGTTGGGCCTATAATTATGCCTGGAGATTCCAAATAAAAAAGAGTGAAGAGGTATGGAAATAGTATTAAAAGTGTTTTGATGGTGACTGGGGAAGCCATAGAGGGTGCTTGACTTTATGACACCAGGTATTCATGATACCACTCCTGAATCTGTTTACCAATGCGTTTGGGGACATTGTTGTCTTGGATTATGGGAACATCTACCAGAGACAAGGGGCCCTATTTCGACAGTGTCCTATTCTCTCATTATCTTAAAAGTATTCATGGATATGGCAAAGCCATTTCATTAGTTCAACGGGTTTGTCCTTATGCGCAAAACTCGGGTGCAACGTCTGAAGAGGATAGACGAATGAGCTTAATTAAATATGGGTGTGAGTTGGGCATAACAGGTTATAAACCAATCAAAGTGTCATGTTTCAACGCCTGTTCAAACCGATAAGCTTTGTGCCGTGACTTAATGCTATTTAACAGTGCCATACATTTAGTGGGAGAAAGAGACCTGCCCATGAGTCAGGTGAAAGTCCAGGAGCACAGAAACCATAGAAACAGTAGGCAGCTCCCTGAGGTGAAGCAAGGCTATCCTCATTTCCCACAATGCAACATTCTGAATGAATGCAGTATTCACTGGATAATTTTTTTTTATCAACTTTTTCTTAATCAGATAAACTATCTGGTTTTCTTACTAGGCTATAGCAATATGCAGATATTCGTCTGTTACAGCCTAGCGGAGCAAGCATATCTTACATGGTGCAGTAATGATGTGGAAGAAAAGTTGTTTAGATATAGTTCAGACATTTGTTCCCTGATCTTAAAGTTTTTGCTGTCAAAACACAATCTTTAGAATATATTTAAATACCGTCTGTTTAAATGTCGATGAGCCTTTCCATGACAGAAAATGAATCAGTTTCATTAGTCATCAATGCCATACTGTCCAAGTCTCACATTTAACCCTTGAGTCAAATAAGACATAACCTTTAAGGCATTGCACCCTGAAAGTAGAAATAACAGCTGTCAAAAAGACATTAGACATGGTCTTCAGAGCAATCTCTATGAGTTGCATTGCTTTGTGCCGCCATCAACTTATGCTATTTAGAGGGCAGATGTGCAATGTGGTAAAAAACGCATAACACCTGCTGCACCAAGTACAAGATATGGCTGAATGTCGTTAGCATAGCATGTACCAGATAGCATAAAATGGCTGAGTAGTTTTTTGTCCATAATTCTAAATCAAGATCAGTGACTCCCATAAGATGACAGGTCATACCATGACATGATGTTAACAGGCAATGTGGGCTAAAGGCCGCCCTCCATTGGTTTTCTCCAAATAAAATCCCACCCCTCATCAGACCATGTGACTTTTGCCATTGCTCCTAAGCCAAAGGTATGCTAGGTTATGCGTTGCTGTGCATCTGCCTTGCTTACAAGTAGATTTCTACCACAAAGCTCACATCATACAGTTTTGCTTGAGACTGGGTAACAATGATGGAGATTGAGTTCTGCGGCTATTGTGTGGCCTACAATGGGCTTCAGCCTATTTTTGTCAGTGCACTTTAAATTTTGCCCACTGCTCCTTTTTTCGTGATGTAGCTTTTCTTTTGTTGGTGGGGACCATCGTGATTTGACACCGTTTCCTTTGACTCAAATTATTTTGCTGTTTCTGTGACTGACACATCTACAATTTGCAATTGCTCGACTAACATCTGAGCACTAAAATATTGTTTTGTAGCAGGAACAAACCACTCTAAACACATCTAAACGCAAATCATATGTGTAGACACCAACTCTGAGCACACACCCACATACACGTCGTCATCAGCGCAACAAAGTGGATGTAGCAAGATGGATTCCAATTTTAGGCCGTTTCAGAGAGTCCTTTCTGTCCCTTTATGCAGGGAGGGCAACATGTCATGTTATGTACAGTTTTGCATCAAATTTAATTCTATAGTAAATTGTTAAATACTCTGAGTGGTCTTCGCCAGATTTTAGTTATTTAATGCCTGAGGGAGGAGGGGTCTTTCTGTATTTCTACATGGACTGATTTAAATATTCATCGCAGCTTAAAATACCCTTCCACAGTGCCAGCGGTTAATCTCTGTCCTTCTCGATCAGTGTTTCCCCTTTTCAGTGACTAAAACGCTCGTCTCTCACAGAATGCCGTGTCGCTGCGGACTGCAGCGGCGGAAACATGTAGACCGTTGCGGTGCGAGGCCAGCAGCGCTAAATGTTCACGGATTCCGTGTTGCGCCCCGACGGTGGGCGTTGCGAGGGCCCGTCCTCTAATGCGGTCTGGCGTCTACGGAGTCACACGCCACCGAAAACGGACGAATCCCGCAGACGCAGCACGCCGCAGCTGCGGCGTCCCCTTCGGTTCCGCTGATAAGTGCTGACGGACACTCTCGGGGGGTAGGGGGTCGGGGGGACGTCTTAGAAAGGATGAAGGATGAGAAAATAGGGAGGTCCATTAGGACATCAACGGTGAAGCTTTGTCACAGACAAAGACCAGTGTTTACTACCCATATTTAATCGGGACCGTAAACTGAGGACAAACATCATCAGAGGAAGCCGAGTGGGTGAGACAAGGAGAGAAAGCCACGCAGCAGCTTTTATGGTCAGTGAGAATCGTGGTGTGAGGAATGCGAGGAGCTGAAGCGAAAAAGCAGGCAAATAGAGGCCACACAGAGCCTGCATAGTGTGACCTGTCAAGATTAATATAAAGACAGATTCCGCATTAACGCCTACATTATCGTGTGATTGTTGAGGTAGCCCAGGTTAAACTGGCTTAAACCGCTGATGGGCACAGCTGCGATCGTCCGACATGGGATTTCAACCTGAAAATATCTCCAGTATTTCCTTATTATTTTCATACTTTCCTAATAAAAAAAATGAATATGCTATCCTGCACATAAACAAAGCTATCCCCACATTCAACTTTTTTAATGCTTTCATATGCCCTCAAAGACACAGAGTACATTTGATTGAATCCTAGTCATTGTTTTTTGAAAACGCCCTCAGCCGTTGCAGAGTGACAGTGACTGACTGAAAGTCCTTTTCAGCGATAATGGAATATTCATTATCACTCTGAGACAAAAAAGTCTGTCAAAAAAGGTGTCCTTAGTTGACTGTTCCTCTTTTATGTTGTTCAGATCAGTTAGTTTAGGAAAGCAACAAAGGTAAACTAAATTCTAGCTTTAGGGCTACATAGTGCATCAATACCTTCAATCTTGCAGGTGAAAGAAAAGGAACTGTAGGTTAAAGGAGCAGTTTTAATCGATTATTCCATGAAAGGTGTTGTTAATTAGCGGCTTTCATTGTAATGCATATAGTAAAATCTATGGATGCCCCCATTAAACAGCTAAAACATTCAGTTGAATTAATTGACCTTTATTATACAGTCTTACAGATTTCAGCATTATGTTTCAGCATTAGTGATGCGTGGGTCGGGCAGGTTCGGGTAAGCTAACTAGAAAATATTATGGGTTTGGGCAGGCAGGTCAAAAAGTGACAAAGCAGGGTTACGAATACGTTATTAATAACCTATAGAAGCGCTGCATGTGCATTAATTGTCCACCTTCCACCTTCTCTGTCACTCTCTCTCTCTTAAAACACACACACACACACACACACACATATACGCATGTGTTTTAGAGTGTTGAGGCTTCACCTACGAGTTTTGTCCCTAAGTGGTATCCATAGCTTTTGTTTACACCACCAGCACCAAAACTCTTGGTCAGAAAGAAGAGGCTACCATTAACAATATAGCCAACATAAGCAGAGAAAAGTTAAAAATGGGTGATTCTAAGGTCGCACGCAAAGTGCATAAAGTCGGTGGTTTTCGGGTCATGGTGGGGTCGGGTTGGTTGATTAATGCATATTTTTCGGGTCAGGCGGTGCGGATTGGCTCTCATAGCGGGTCGGGTGGGTTCGGGTCTTAAAAACCCCGACCCGCACATCACTAGAAGCTAGCTTGCACACTTGGTCCATAAATGAGTAATGGACTACAACACCACTTAATGGCTACCTTCACTATTGTGACCCCATGTTACTCTATCAGACGTGACTTCCTGGAATCTCTAGGACGGAATACGATTTCATCTGTCACAGTGGAAGCTTCACACATGCCGACCAAAATTTGCAGGCACATTTTCTCATTTCAGTTATTACATTCTCTGTACCAGGTGTTTAAACAATTTTAATCTTCTGTGCTTTCAGTTTTTTAGTTTTTCACTCAGTTGCATGCTTCCCTGACAGCTCAGAGAAGAATATAGACGCTACTGCCAGAATGTAACACAGACTGTTCCAGTATGTTGTTTTTGTTGCATTCCTACACCAACCTCCATAGCCCCACTCTGATTCTATTCTAGTTCCCCTAGCATATTACTCATGTGGACATGACTTCCTTTGTCTGTTTTAATAAGCTGGCATTTATGAATATTAATGCCTTCTGAATGTATTATGTGAAGTGTATGAAATGGCCTTCAAATAATGTCTTTCCAGATGAGGAGGTAGAGCTGTAAGTATTTGTGTTCCGAAGTGCTGTGAGTGACGATCCGTCCTTAATTATCTAAATAAATTATTTTTAACTTGGAGGGATGCAATTAAAGAGTCCGACAGCGGCATTGCAGTTCTGTAGCTCAAATCCGGGGGGAACATTTGCGCAATGTAAAAATTGCTTTCCTCTCTTTGCAGTATTTATGGTTTGGTCACTCCATTATGGTTTAGAGCATTATGGTTTTTTTTCTAAAATGCAGGCTTGTCTTCACTGTCCTTGTAAGTACATTAACCCCCTTGAACACATGTTCTCACAAGGTACAACAATTTTACCTTTTCCATGCTAATTTTCTTCTTTGATTTATCTTTTGTTAAAAGTCCTGCCAAAATCATGTTTGTGAGGACATTTTGAGTATTATCTGATGAAAGAATGATTAAAAGATTTGTTTTAACATGATTTTAATGATCACTATGTGGAGAGTTTTCATTGCCTCACATTTATTCCACGAATCTCTTTACGTCATTACGTGCATCTCATTATATACACACCAATAACGTCACTTCCCGACGTTCCATGTATTGAATATTCATGACCGCTCATCAAATCAACACAAGACATGCTTGAGTTGTGTTTGCTCTGCCTACCTTATTTAGAAAAGCACGCTGTCGGTGAATGCATGAGTATTCCTACAACATTATTTAGATTGCCAAACAAAGAGAACATGAAAATAATTGGATCAACTTCATTCTGAGGCAACGCCAGGTAATGGTTACTAAGACAATGGGATTTGCTGTGACCATTTCACTGGGGAAATCAAAGGTTACCTTTTGCAACCATGTTTTCATGAATCCTGGATGAATGCCAAGCCATTGTCTAATTTCTGAATAATTCCTCCATTTGCATTCTCGTCACGTGAGATGTGGCACGCTAACGAAGTCAAGGTCACGACCACTGAATGCTAACAGAGTACCCCATTGAGATCCGCACGACACCATGTTTGGATCTCCTTTCTCTCGAAAGATCCCGAATGACCATGAGGCCTGGCAGTCAGCCAGAGTTTAGGACACCAAGGGTACAGGCAGGTACTCTGATGCCAGGTGACTTATACCAACAATACCATGGAGGACAGGTACATACCCGCGAGTCAAAGGTGCAGGCTATGGACAGGATGGCTGAACCTAAAGAAGAGGATTGGGACACACTCTGTAGAGTGGTGAAGGCATGGGTCAGACCCGATGCTACTGCCACACTCACCCCCAGCAGGGGGCGCTGTCGTCGGCAACGCCCTGTCTGCCAAACTCCAAACAGAATGACACCGAACCCTGTCTGAACGTGGATGGCTGGTGGTCTGAGAAGGTCTAGAAATCGCGTCCACTGTCCAGCGAGCACCTCTTTCCTTAGATATGGGATAGCTTTGGATTTATTTCCGAAGCAGACAAAGAGTTGATGTGCCCACCATATCGAGTCGGTACCCTTTACCTTGTGTCGAAGTGCACACATGAGGCGTAAGAGATTAGCAAGCCTATCCTGAAGACCTTTAAAAGGTGGGTGATGGAAAGCTGAGAGGTCAATAGCATGGCTGATAGGAAATTGCGCGATAACCTTTGGTAGAAAGATATAGTCAGGCCGGAGAGATGACTCTGCAGTCAACTTGTTTTTGCAGAGAGTCTCTTCAGGTCTACTGCATCCTGCCGTTTGAAGGGCTGGACAGATTCTGCCTCCAGCACTGTAGGTCAGTCCCTCGAAGGGGCCTAGGAAGAACAATTGCACTTAGCGCTGTTTAGAAACTGGCTAACCAGGCAATGACAGACTGTCAGCTGGCTGTGTGCTTACAGTATGCTCACAGGGTATGGCTGAGGCGTGTGTTTCTATAGTACTGCATGATGTTTTGTCATCCAGGATGGACTGGACAAAATGGATAATCACCACAACATGCAAACTGTGTCAATATAAATTACTGCACAACTACAGTGATGATA
This sequence comes from Albula goreensis, assembly GCA_022829145.1. Taxonomy (NCBI): domain Eukaryota; kingdom Metazoa; phylum Chordata; class Actinopteri; order Albuliformes; family Albulidae; genus Albula; species Albula goreensis. Next base: position 31,871,074 of record CM040747.1, read on the forward strand.
AGGCTGAAATAACATGTGAAAATTAAATTAACTGTATAAGTATTGAACATTTTTCCTATTATTTATCATCAACTTTATCTATGCCACATACCTGTTGTGTTAAACATTATATTTTATAAATAAACCATTACAAAGTCACTGCATAGTTGTCCTTTGTTTGTCTGTATTGATGTGAAATAACATTGCTAGTGTACCCTGAGGTGTTTGCACTTTGATTTTATTTGTTTTTTTTTTTTATTTTGTTGATCAAAGCATAGCCCATGTTTATGTAAATTGTGTGACAACTGTTCCCTTTTGTGTGTTTTTCTCATCAAAAGACTATTTAGGCTAAGAATTCAAAAAAATGATCAAACCGTTCTTGCAGAAAATAAGTGCGGCGTAATCACCCATTGTGATCAGAGCTATTTTCACACATTTTCATGAGAATAATAGCCAAATTATTGAAGGGCAATTACAATGAACTGCCGGTATGAATGAAATATAGTCTCGGTGTCAGTTCTTAGCTGATGAAAGGACAGACAGGTGAATTCTTTTGTAAAGTGTTATATTGGGAGTATGGTAAAGTCCCCCACAGTGGTATTTAACATTTTGGATATTTGAAATTTTGGACACTATGGCTGGGTATTGGCAGATGTCTTTTGATATGGTAAATATTATTAATGCACCTCTTCCAATATGATGTTGCATATATCCTAAGATGAAGTGCCATGTTATGACATGGCAATGTGATGACTCTGCATTTTTGCATATTTTTGATACTGAATATTTCACAGCATGAGCTCCAATGAACCTGAGTGAACAAAAACCTCAACATTTCAGTTCTTATTTACTGTAAAACTTTCATTTAGCTCCTGTCTCAGATAAGCGCCTGTCTCTTATAAGCCCCAAAAAGCACATCGAGTTTTTGTAAAAAAGCACTTTCCTCTAATTTTTTTGCTAAGCTGTTCTGAAGTAACTAACCCCTAAAACTTTCCTGACCCCCAAATGTTGCATTTACTTGAGTGAATAACCATAAGTTATTGTATGGAACCAGTGATGTCATAAAAGAAATGTCATTTGGTTGACAGGTACACAATTTAAAACTACAAACATTTTTCTCATTTCTACCACTCCTGCTGTCTTGCTCTGCCATAAAATGGCTGCCTGGAATCATGCATAAGACTTCCACCTATAGATCCCAAATGTAATGCATTGCTTATGTCACAATGTATTATGTATTACAGCCTCATATAACCATACATTATCAAAGCAGAGGAAAATCATTATAAATGAAGTATGAAGTAAGGTAAGCTTCATTTGGGTCTGTTGTGAATACAAAACCGTTGTGAAAGAAGCATCCATGAGTCCAACACACATCTGTGTGATTGTTTTGATTTCATAACAGCGAAAACCAGGATGTTAATTGGGCTAATTTAGCTTCCCTTGGTTTCCGGTGGAACAGTGTGGCCTGCACGCATACTGAAGAGACCCCAGGCTGCAGGAATCGTGTGACCAAAGGCTAATTGCATATACGTTACATTTATTTAACAGATGCTCTCATCCCCAGTGATTTGCCATGTGAGGAAATATAGTCACGTCTTTCTGAGTTATGTGAGTGGCAATTATATATGCACAGCTGCCAATACTTTTAGATGGAAGACAATGCACTTGCTATATCCTATTAACACTTGCTATATCCTAACAACCACAACACAGTTGTAAATGCACACGTTAACATAACTGATGCTACCACCAGCTATCGTAGGAGTGCTAAACAAAGGTCAAATGTAAGGTACCATTCTTAAGTGGATTTCCCATTTTCATAAACCATTGTCATATTAATTGTAAGCCATAAGGATATCGCTCTGCTCTGCAACTTACTGGCCCTCTCTTTGATTTTATATGAGTGTATTTGAATGCATGTATGTTTCTTTTATACCTTTGAAGGTTCATCCTGGGGAGTTTTGAACCTATTCAGCTTTTGGAACTTAGTAACCGAGCAGTTTGTGAAATTAGTCTGCTGAAAATGAGTGGGCTGCGTGCCTCAGAAACCGAAGCCAAATGAAAAGATGGCAGCCTCTTCTAAGCCCTGTTAATTAGATAGTAAATGCAAGGGGGTGGGGATGGGAGGTGAGCCAGGATGCAGTCTGAAAGGGTAGGCCTTCAGTCTGTGCCGGAGGATTTTCAGCCATTCTGCTCGTCCCGGATCCCGTTCCGTTCCATCGCAAGGGGACCGCTACAGAGGGGCATCATGGGAAATGTGACCACGAGGGATAGGAGGATCCGATCCGTAGCGGATCGAACATTGCGGGCCAGATCGATCTGGTCAAGGGTGTATGATCTGAAGATAAAATGAAGGAATGACAGAGCCATTCGAATTCACTTCACCTGCAGGCTAGCTAGCTTAAAGGTTTATTAGAATTGAACAGCAATTTTAATAAAACTTAAGAAGTAAAGTGAAAGTCTGACATTAGGAACACTTGCGAAAAGCATTGAGTTATAGATGCATAGTGCATCCACACTCTAAACATGCTGGTCAGTCTGGTTGCACCCACTCTCTATTTTATTTCAAGCGTTCAATCAAAATCACAGATACGTTGTACTGAATCACAGATTCTGTCTAAAGTCATGCGTATTATTAAATACTATGGTCAATTTATCTGACGCGGTCAAAGAATGTGTAAAATTACAATTACATTGACTGAAAGGTACTGACATATAACATTAAATAAACTTCAATGTTGGTGAATTCAATAGTTTGAAATAATTCAATGTACTTCTCGGTAAAATGTTTCTTTAAATTGAAATGCATGTGCCTGTCTCACCCAATCAATGGTAATGATTTTCAGCCTGCTAAAAATGTCAATAAGTATCTTGCTCGTTTCTTTTCTATTTATCCTCTAATTTACTTCAGATGTATGGTCCTCCACCTCAGACAGATCAATTGACTCATACCTATGTAGTCCTGGTTTATCATCCCTTACAGAGACATTCACAGTAAATCGGTAAGGGATAACACACAAGTGGTTAAGATCGAGTACTACAGTGAACCATGGCGGGCTATGATTGTGTAGAGAATAAAGGTGTGATGTCGCCCTGAGATAAATCCAGTAGTCGTTTACACAGCTTATTCACCGGTTTTTTTCCATTAAAAAAATCTGTAAATCGTACATTCGGCTCCTTTACCAGCGCACGATACTTCCACGCTTCACGAAGCGTGCGCGGCGCTCTCGCGGACATGACGTAACGTCCTCATGAATCGGTATTGGGAGACCGCGGTGCCACAGGAGGGACGGAAAGCGTAACAAATGTAGGAGCGTGTAAAATGCCCTCAGATGTGAAATGGCATATGGCGCCACTGGTCTGAAGGGAGAACCGCTAACCAAAGGGACCTGATTTGTAACGATACTATTCTGAGGTAATGAGGCATCATATGTGTTTCATGATGGTTTTTTATGTCGTGCGGAACATGAAGCGTTCCCAAAACTCTCAGGTTCATTCCCCTTCCGGGGGCTCGTAAAAGACACCTGGGGATCCTCAGAAAAATGTATTCAGATAAAATTGTATTAATAAGGAGTTAATTAGTCAAACATTTTGAAATTCACAGAAAATGTTTTGAAAACAATTTCAGTGCCTTCATACACGCATGGCAGGTTTATGCCAGCTGCTGCTTTTGAATGCCAGAATATTGCATGCAATTTTTCTCAAAGTTCAGCCCGTTCTGCAATCGGGTGCTTTTCATATTCTTGTCAGAAAGAGGATGAAAGATGTTCGTTTCAGGCACGTCACAAGACAATGACTGACTACGACACCTCTGAGATGAGCGGCATTGACATTTTAGGGGTTTTTGAGGTTGGTAAGTTTAGGGGAACCCCTGGGTGGCAGTATAGTATAATGATCTGTAATCTGGTTATGAAAATTTAGAGGTTGCGGGTTTGATTTCCAGGTTGGGCTCTGCTGTTGCAGCCTTCAGCAAAGTACTTTCATTTCTTCATCAGCCTGCATTTGTTTAGTAAATATCCAGCGGTATAGATGGGTCATATTTTAAGGAATCAATACTTTTGTATCAATCACAATGGCAAAAAGATTCAATATGAAAGGGTTGCCAGGTCTTTATATTCCTGGTTTAGGAGGCATTATAATATATATATCAGGAGTCCACATGCTCTGAACATGTCTGTTTACGTCACATTATGACTGTGTTGTGTTAAGTCTCAATTGGGAACATTTCCAAGGTCCAACCTCTGCAAATGGACCATATAAGTACAATATGAGTCACATCCAGACATGAATAAGAGCCAAGTATGATATCTAGAGGAATCTAATGATAATATATTTCTGAAAGATAAATACACATTGTTAATACATGTTTATGGTACATGTTCACATAGCCATAAATATTCTTCATAAATAGTATTTATTTTTTAGAATATCATACATTTTTGGATTCATAATACCTCCCAGTGGGTGAGTGTGTGTGTGTGTGTGTGTGTGTGTGTGTGTGTGTGTGTGTGTGTCTTGCTGCTCTCAGCTCTCAGGAATCATATTTACACAAGAATGCATTCTGTCACCATCACTCTTCTATGCCCTGTTGACCAGCACCTGCAGTCTAAGCGCACATTTTCAGAACCATTCGTCACATAACAAACATCATCTGAGCGTGCGAAACATATTTCCATAAGCACTCCGCGTTCGACCGAGCTGAAAGGAATACGGCCAATGATTGGCACGTAACATCAAAGGACACCCATCGCTCCGTTTATGTGTGTGCGCACAGAGGAGAACATGGCAGGCGTGATGTAATTGGTTGATTCGGTGTTGTTTTTGCCATCACTTTAATTCAATTTGCAGTCCTGACAGACGCTGATGTGCCGTGGGAAGTTATTGCTCATGTTCTACTTCAGTGGGGAGGCACTGGGTGACCTCCTCAACCTCCCAATTGCCAAGCCTCACAGAAGTAAAGAAGGAATGACCCAATACTATTTACAGATCAATAGTACTATGCCCATGTGCTATAGGTATATTGGAAGCTAGCCTGCTAGACTTAATCTTTTTTCACTCAGTCTGTTCTCAGCCAGGAAAGTGTGACCTGGCTGTATGTTTTCACTGAACAATTTTACTGTTCCTTTTTTTCATTGAACGTGTTATCAGTCAGTCAGTTATCACTCAATTTTGATTCAATTTTATTTGTGCAGCACTTTGTTACAATAAGTTGTCACAAAGCAGGTTTACAATTGATCCCAGGCCTGAAACCCCCTCAGAGCCCAAAGCAAGGAAAAACTCCCTGACAAACAGGACAAAACTTTGTGAAGAACCCGGCTCAGAACCTGGCTCAGAGGGGGAGCCCATCTGTTTCCAACCGGCACTGGTCAAAGAGTTAAACAAAAGAGTAAATGCAGTACTGTATCGTAACATTAAGGAAATGGCTTACATGAATAACTGACTCAAATTGTCGTTAAAAATTAGCAACAATAACAGCGACAATTAATGTAAAATAAACAGACCATTAGTGGTTAAGTATTAGTGGGGCCCGGTTCTTGGCATTGGGAGGGCAGGACTGGCAGGATGAGTGAGAAACCTGAGCCAGAGTCGGGTCGCGGTGCTGGAGCTTCAGCTCCAGGCTGGAGCCCGGAGCAGGGAGATAAAGACAAAGCAAAGCACTGTGTAGTGGAAGGTGAGGTTGATACGAATGAAAAGCAGAAAAGGAGAAGGGGGAAAACAGTGCCCATGTGCAGTAAGGAAAACCCTGGCAGACTAGCACTATGGCAGCACAGATAAAAGATGAAGGGCATGGGGTCAGCACAGTCATGAGGGTGACCCTAAGGACGTCAACACCAGACCACGGGCGAGGCAGCTTAACACAGATTCTCCATTCCATGATGTAGTGGCGCAATGACCACTCAGTTCACCAGAGACTCTATGATTCGTGTCAACACCAAGCCATGTCCCTGGACAAAAGGATTTACTTTATAGGTATGTTTTGAGCTTAGTCTTCAAGGAAGAGAGAGAGAGAGAGAGTCTGCTCCCCGAAGCTCATTGGGTGAGTTGTTCCAAAGGTGAGGGGCCCCTCCAATCACGGTACTTTTACCCACCCTCTGACCAATGAGATGTCCTGGATTCACAGAGCAGAGAGCTGCTGGGGAGTATAACATCAGAGGGTGTCCTTACGACAGGGAGGGCCGGGTCCATTAAGAGGTGCGATTATGAATACTCCGGCACTTTATTATAAAAAACGTAATCCTTTCGCCTCTTCATTACTTTATCATCCTTCAGCATGCCTTTGTGTCTCTGTCACAGTCTTTCTCGTATCTCAGGCTCCTATTTAAGATATTCACATTATCTGCAGAAATCTAATGTTAAAGGAAAATGGCTGGTGATAAGAGAGGAGATTAAATCGTGATGTTTGATCCTCTCTCCCCTTCCAGATACACATTCCACTTTCTCTTTTGCAAATTCATTGACCACAGGCGACAGAAATATGTTTCTTAATTAAACATGTCTTTCATTACTGCTAGCAGCCAAACTACCCTCAGCCCTTCTCATGTCACACTGTGAAAGTTAAAATAATACATTAAAATAGTAATAAATTAAAGTTAAAATAATAAATAATTTGACCCAGTGGGGACATGTTCAAACCTTCATCATTTGCGTCAGAGAGTTAACCCTACTGAACTTTCCAGAACCCCCTCCACAGCAGGGTCACTGTGACCCAAAGCGGTCAGAATAATTACTCGTAACATCAGAAGTTTCATTAAATCAATGCTGGCTTTTGCTGTATTGCGTTCTGGTTTGGACCCATGAACAGAATGTTGAGTGTAGCAGTTTAGATTATTAGAGGGTTGCAGATTCAGCCTTTTAAGAAGCAGGCTATTACTAAACCTAACATCACTCTTTACTGCCCTGCTCGTCCTGTATGTTGAGTTCAACCTTCTTCTTATTTGCTATCAAATTGCTAAATTAGTGCACAAGTTGATTTATGTACAGTGGGCAGAGAAATTATAGGGACCTTGATGACAATGGACAAGAAGGCTTTACAAAATAAACCACACACAGAAACTATTATAATATATTTATGTAATGCTATTATTTCCTCAAAAATATAGGATTTAAAATTAGTTGGCACCCCGTTTTTAGTGTTTGGTGCAGCTTCCCCTGACAAAGACTTCTTTCCTTTGCTTTTATCTTTAATAAAGCCAGACAACACATTGGGAGGGATCTTGGGCCGACATTTTTGAGTGTGTTGATGTCCATTGCCCATTGTACTTATGTTCTGTTTACCCTTGTCTTGTCTATTTGAACATAATACTGATCTGTTTTGAAGCTACATATTACACAAGGCTAGAGCTTGATGTGGGATTTCCTGTTTATTGATCTCAGGCATGATTGAGCCACAGACTACTCCTGCAGAACAAATAAGCCGTATAACCTTATGCGTTGTTGCTTATGTAACTATACCTATATATGCCATCTACAGTACAGGGGGTCCTCGACTTACGAACGTTCCGTTCCTACAACTTGCCGTAAGCCGATTTTTGACGTAAGTTGGAATTTATACCTAAATTATACCTAAGTTAACACCTTAAGTCACTCACACTGTACACACAACACAGGAGGGACATATAAAATACAGTAATTAAATGAAACAGTAATAATAAAAAAGAGAGAACAATTTCTTATCTTTATTTCTGTGGCCATATTTCCGAACCAAACCGCATAGTTCGAAACTAGGTTTTTTAAGTAATTTATGGGAGTGCGTCATAACCACAAAACCGTCGTAACTCGAGACCGTCATAACCCGAGGACCCCCTGTATATTCTCTTGATATTAAATGTATTGGATTGGATGAATCTGATTGTATGTAACTACTCAATGATACAAAATAGTAGTTCAGTACCAAATGATTATATGGTGATGGACTAGTTCAGAGACAGACAGACCCATCATATTTTCTTTTGGGGGGTGGGGTGGGGGGGGGATTGGGGCTCCCATTCAGTGTGACTGGGGTGTCAATGGTGACTGATGTCGGCTGTCCATCGGTCAACTGATCAGTCATTGGTTTATCTATAGTCTGGGGAAACCACTGAAAAGGTATTCAGTCCCTAAAGTAAATTAAAAAAAAAAACTACAAGTAAAACTACTACAGAAAATGGAGAAAATCTGTTACAGCACAGGCTTAAGGGACAACCATGTCCACTGAGCCTTTGCTTACCTTTTAAGAACCCCAAATCTTGTCTTACGTTGATGCGTGGGCTAGTTTTATATCATCAGAACAGATTAGCTTCACCTTTATTTCCGTATTATTTAAATTCTCGTAAGGCTTTTTACCTAACGCAAAGTGGCACGATGAGCTGACTATCGTACTTCAGATGGGACTAAAATGCAGTTTAATGGTCTTATTGTGTTTCCGTGAATTAAAGGGAATACAGTAATACGTTGCTGTTAAAATATATATTAGAAGTGAGAAGGACATTTAATTGTGAAAGCTTGTTGACAAAGCAAATGGAAATAGCACAGGAAAGGGATAGGAAATCAAATCTAGAAAATGGACAAAAAAAAACACAACATGAATTGAATGTTCTACAGGACATTCTATTCATAAGCAATAATAAGATGAGTCATTATGTAAATGAGTGCTTACAGTATGTGGCCTTCCATGCGTTATAATATTGATGACAGAGCCGTATCCAAGAATGTGAACGCCCAAGACCTGTTTGCACAGCGAATATATATGCATTTGAAATTAGATTTTTGTGGTGCGTTGTGTGTCTGTTTGCACAGCAAGTCCATTATGTGCTGTGTTTCTAAATTCCTTTCTTAATTACAGATCATCACCACGCTGGTTTCTATTTACACCAACAAAAATATCTGTTGTGCGATCACAACTTGTATCTTATAACAGATGAGACATGGCTTTTATTATATATTAATGATATGAATGAATTCGAATGAACGTAAAAGGCAAAATCTCCCCAAACTAGCGTTTTTAGAATGTTTTTGATTCTGTTGGCTGTGATATTCCCATCAACAGACTATAAAAGTGGGGTTTCCTTCCATCACAGGACTCATTTCTTTCAGAGAAAATATTTCATATTTTTTGGATGAAATGAAAGTAAAATTAAATCCAATTAAGATTCATTTCAATGCCAGGTTTCATTCTAGGACCAATAGCATGCTATTGATCACATGTATGTATTATCAGGGAGTATGAGATTAATATTCATAACTATGTCGATGATACAGAACTGAGCAGTGGCTATAAATATCTAAAAAAAACTAAACTGTGCACCAATTTAAAATCTTTTTAAAACCCTCAGTCCCAGGCTAAAATGTAAAAAACATTACAAAAGTAGGCCTACTGTTGTTTCTCTCCTGGGCAGATACAGAGAAACCAATGCATGCTTTTATCACTAGCAGGTTTGACTACTGTGATGCTGTCTCAAGGATGTTCTATGTATCCTCCAGATAATTCAAAATGCAGAAGCATAAATGCTGACCAAGAACTGGAAGGGTCACACGTTACACTTGTTTGAAATTACCTTCATTGATTGCCTGTCACTTTTCAAATTGATTTTAAGGTTCTCTCATCGGCGCTCAAGTCTCTCAATGGGCTCGCACTGGAAAAGATAGCTGACATGCTTTTGAGGTATGTTCCCAGCAGATTCTTCTGGTCTTTTGGTATGGGCCTTTTGTGCATAGCAGGGGGCTTGTACCAAGACATGTGGGGCGGCTGTTAGCTTTTTGGTCCTTGGCTTCCAGGGCAGTCTGTGAGGGTATTTGAGAGAATCACAGCTGTCCGTTGACATTTTTAAACAAAATCTTAGTCTGGTTTTTACATACTGTACAATACTTTGACTTGATCTTTGATTTCCTTTTATGGACTCTGTTTATTCACTTTTAATTATCTGCATGTGTGTCTAAGTCCTCCAACTCTCACTTTAATGGGCTACATTTGGTACTTTTTTTCTTTAATTTTTTTATTGTTATAATATTTTTAATGATTTAACAACAAGATTATTATTTCCCTGTTTAGCACTTGAAAGGTGACTCGATCTGACCAAAAAAATATTATAAGTAACCATGAAAATGAAAATAAATAAGAAGCAAGCTTCATTTCTTTATATTGCTTTTTTATCTTACATTGAACAGCAATATATTAAAATACATGAATTGTACAACAAATCCATTCAACTAAAACATCTCCCCTGGGATGTAACAATAATCCAATAATTTCATTTTTCACATCGCCTGTTAAGCATTACTCATGCTATTGATCATTCACATTCTTGTGTTTCACCACATTATGTATTACCAAGCGAAGTGAGAGAATATTCAGTTCCCTCTCCGTCAAATCTGTGCATCCTTAACAACGCCAAAAATAGATAAATACCATCTTAGTTATCATGTGTTTTGTATATCACAAGCATTTCCTTTGGTAAAAAAAAATACATTTCTCTTCATGTGTAGAATCACCAATAACTTCAGAAGAACCCCAACCTGATTATGTAGCTGTAATTTAATAGTTTTCAAGAGCTGGGGGTGTGTTGTCCCATTTTACCAAGGAGGAATATGAAATATGTGAGAATGTTTAGCATAATTAAATGATTGGTTATGATGTGGTGGCATTCTTGCTTGGGATGGCTCTTGGTCTGAGTTGCCTTGGGACCAGCGCTCATGAGGGCCATGTGGCAGCTATGTTCCGCTAAACGTGGAAACCATTTGCAGTTAAAATTTGTTTTCTCCCCAGAACAAAATCTAATCCATTTCCTGTCCCAGTTTCATTTGTATGTTAAATGCTATCCATCATTTAAAGGCAGGTTTTTTGTTACGAGTTCAAGGGCTTGATTTATTTATTTATTTTTAAAAAAGCCCTTTTTTTTTCTTTCCATCCTCAAATCGCTTCTCCAACTACAGCATGCATTTGGAATGACAAGTTAAATAAATTTCAGTGACGAAGACACTGTCCACAAAAAACTTTGGGAGTTCCAGATTATTGTATGATGAGGTCAGAAGGCCTTGCCATAGTAACGGTCTCCTGCACTACCACGAATATATTATGAAAATGTTTATGTCCAGCTCTGACTGACTGTATATAGCTACGGTGGTTCCTTCATTGCTGCATATTGCTTGGTTTCCACTGCAACTGCTGCGTGCTAATGTATATACTTAAGAATCCAACCTGGCGTTAGAAACACATACAGTAAAATGCGCATATGCTGCATTCTGCTAACTTGTATACCACAATCAAAGATTATAAGGAGAGCACGAGCATCCTGAATGGAATTATATAGAAATGAGTAGTTAAAATGTGATTACATCACAATAAATCTTATTATGTAGTTTTATTGATATCTTTGAAGATATCTTACCTTGATATCTTGCTATCTGTACATTTATGTAATTTCTGATTGCTGTAAGCCTGAATCTGGGCTAAGAGATGGGGGAAACAAATCCACCAGGCAATGGATGGCTATCTGGCAGGAGTTTTAAAACCAACAGTCTCTGACATGCATACCATTTAATGTGAGTGATGTGGATCGGCAAGAAATCAAGGATCCTTTTATGGGCAACGCTCTGTTCTGCTCCACACTGCTCAAGGACACCCACTGTATGCGTAATTCGGTCCCCGGCACGGCGTTTAAAACAATACACATATGCTATATTTCTCTGGTGGCCTTTCAAATTTTATCTGCTTTGCCTTAGAAATGACGTCGCCTAGCCTTGCACCTGGCCTTGGTGTGTTAAAGCGAGTGGGATTTTAGCGGAGGAGGAGAGCGTATATCGTAACGAAAGGTCAGCGAAACCCACTTTACGCAGATCTGGAGTGCCCGTAATTGGAGGCGTGAGAGGGGGGGTGTTTAGGGAAGAGGCAGCGATGCCTCACCTGCAGCTCTCTGCTCTCACAGCCTCGGTCCGTGAGGTATGGTGTCACAGGTCTCACAAGCAGGCCTGCAGCTCTTAAGAACCTGAATCCTCTCCTGCTTAACGGTTAAATCTAAGAACGTTTGGGCTTGGTTTGACTTTGCATGGGGAAACCGCATGTGAAAATCCCTGTGATACGATACATTAAATCTTATGCCCTGTGAAACTTCACTTGCACACTTCACCTGGGAACATGTGACACTCCACCAATTAAATGCAAGTATTTCAGTGTGTGCTTGTGTTTGATTGGTGGAGTGTCACATGCTTCCAGGTGAAGTTTTCAAGGGCAGAAGATTTGACAAATTGGACTGCAATCCAGAACCGTTGCTGGAAAAGGGGGTAACAAGCCAGTGTACCCGCTAAAACTAACTACACACCCCAGTATGTCGATTGGTCAATGTGCTTGAAAGTACAGTTCAGGGGTTTTGCACTGGTGCCCTGGTAAAATGGCTGAGTAAATTCGGCCATTTAATTACAGTCTCCTGTCTTAGGTGACTGCCTCTGCAATCGCTTGCGTTGTGACCATTTCCCCAGACCGTTACTTTACATGACGAATTAGCTCTAAATTAAAGTAGAGTATAAAAACAGAGGTAATAATCGCATATACCGCATGGGACTGCAGTGCCAAAAGAGCGCTGTGTTTTTAATCAGTTCTGTGGCCCTTATTCACTTTTTGATACCGGCAAGAGGGTCAGCAGTTTGATTAGACGCCGTAAGTCACTCTAAGTACGTACGAAATTCCGAGAGTAAGTCTCGCCCTCCGAGTCGTTCTTTGATTAAGGCCATCTGCCAAAGGAATTATTATTACAATGTATGAATAATGATGGTCTCAGGTGACCCTTTGTTCAGATTTTTTTGTCTTACGTTTATAATTAAAGGGGCATTGTGGTCAAAACATACCTTTTTTTTATCCTGTTTTTCCCCACCTCTGTAATTTCCTCTGCCAGTTTGGCGGAGTTCAGACACTTGTGTCCCCCTGGTTTGGAGGACTATGTTTTATGCATTTCCAGAACAGGCAGGCATATGATAGCACCTGCCATTAATACACCGTGTATAATAAAAGAAGAAGGTGAAACCACCCCAGTGCTGCCTGGGATTTGAGGTTCTGGAATCTTCCAGCCTAGGTTGCCACATGACAGGCTGTTTCACTGCCAATGCAGCACTGGAAGAGTGTGTTTTAGCTGGGTTTGCCACCCAGGAGCCAAGAAAGGCAAGTCTCTGTGACTAAACGGGGAGACGTAACCCTCCAGCTCAAGAAAGGAGGCAGAGTTTGTCATTGTGTGCCTCCTCTTTTTACGATCGTCCCAGAATAGAAAAAAAAGTGATTGAAAAGGGACCCAGACACAAGATCATCATCATGAATTGATTAGTCTCATTGTTAGCTGCTGAAGCACAAGCCGTGCTAATGTTTCAAAGCTCGATTCTTCTGAAAGCCCAACGCGGACAGTATTCTGCCCAGCCTCATTTCCTGCTGGCTCCCAGAGAGGAAAGGGGAAAGCATTCAGAGGTTTTGTTCCCCTCCATCAAGGATCGGCGGTTGCGAACTCGCCATCGCACAGAAGGTACGGTAGCATGAATTAGGACCTATTGTTGAACTCACCTTGGTGGCAGTGTTTTAAAAGCCATTATGTCCCATGCTCTCATACTGTAGACCAGGATACTAAAAGCACTACACATTATCAGAGAACAGAGAGAGAGAGAAAAATGACAGTAGTTTGGGTGAGGTTTAGCAGGAGAACAGCATGTCACAGAATGACTGTATAACCGTTGTATAGACCTGGATCATTTTCCACATGTGGCCTGCATTTTGTTTTCTAATGGTCGGTAATTTGCTTTAAATAATGATGTCAGCCAAATAATTAAATGATTGCATAAAACCGGGTTTGGACAAAGCATCTATGGTTCCATCATTGTCGAAATCCAAAATGACTTAATTGAAGGCTACCATTTACAGAAAATGCATTTACATTTTTTGTATTTTTGTGTCCATTTTATAATCAACGCAACCAGTCATCCTGTGCCATGTGCTTATCATGGCAGGAACTGAGTCCTGGCTACTCGCCTTTTGCCCTCATCAATGAGTATTCTACATCAAGATCTAGCACCAGTCTGGTATTAAGTTTCACCGACAATAACGATTACCCTGCGACTGCCATGTTGGGTGGAGGTAATACAGTAACGATTGAAGGAGCCCTGGCTGACTGAATTTCAGCTTACCCGTTGCTACCTGCGGAGCCATTTTGTGTCCGACAGCGGTAAACCCAGCATCGTAGTTAGCTAATGAGGTAATGGCTAAAACCTGCAATGTCAATGAAGGTTGCTCTCACGGTGATTGCTTGTAACTGGCCGAGTCCCTCGGGAAACCGGTGGCTGCATATTTTTCACGGTATACGCGTTTCCTCTCAAGCTATAATCCCGTTTCACCCAGGAACCCTTAGGATGCTTTTATCGGACTCGGATGTACCAGGAGCACACACCCTGCCCAGTGGGATCACCTTACCAGTCACGCTACATGTCTGGAATGTTTATCATCTTCCAGGGCTAATGATTTACGGCAACATTCAATCAAACGCATTTATTCTTGTTAAGGGCTAATAGCAGTTCAGTCAAATCAGTCATTTTTTCATATTCCAAAGGACATAATTCATTTATCTCCAACAAAATATAACATTCAAAGAAACAGGTAAGATGTTGACCCAGGACCACTGAGTCGACATCTTAGGCTATGGCTGGAGGTCTCCATTTTGTCGAGGGTGTCCACTGCCTCGCTGAGAACGATTGGGGGTTAACCCGGTTAAGTTCTCAGCTGCTACGCCCACTTCGGCCGTACACCTATTGTGGCACAAACGGTATACTGAATCAGTCAACCTCCAATGACCTAGGCGGTGTGTGATTAGTGGTACGGCTGCAGTAGATATTATGCGTGTGCTCTCTAAGTACATGAATTTGAGTGAGTCGCACAACCAAAGCTCCCCTTACGAAGCCAGCAGGCCCATTGTTGCAGTGACTCAGCTAGTTTGGTAAGGGCTGAAGAAAAGGGGGAAAAAAGTCAGAAAACAAGTACATTAAAACTAAAACATTGTAAAAGAAAAGTTCCATTGTAATGCAAAGTCTGTGCAGATTGTGTATGCCTTAAAAATGACTTGATTGGATCCAGCCATTACTGTATGTAGGGAGTGTGGTATGGGAAATCAAGGCAATCAAAGGCAGCAGGGAATGAACTGGCATATTTCTGGACAGCTACTTTTGATAATTATCGTTGTTGCAAAACCAAGGCACTGACTCATATCCAATCCCAAGTGCAATTGATTTCCTTTTTTTTTTTTCCCATCGCCAGCAAACAATGGCCCTGCCCACTTTCACATGACGGATCGTAGACTTCCTGATAGCACTTGTGTTTCACTCTCACGTTGTTTACACTCCCCTGACTATCAGCCTCCTTATGAGATAAGGCAATGTATCTCTCCAGCCCGTGTCTCTGTGGCTGTTCTCAGGACGAGCCCAAGCTATAAAGTGCCAGACAGTGATGCATTGGCCCCCTGTCGCTAACTTAATAGCGCTCTTTCCTGAGTCAGTCAGCCAAGCAACGTGGTCCGCCTCCCCACTCTCAAAGTCTTCAGAAAGTCAATTAAAAAAATCAATATCTGAGGCACGATAAGGAGGGAATTATTTTCAAACTGCCCGAATGCATGTCCTCCACAGCTATGAGAAAATGAGATTATTAGTCACAAACAGGCATTATTGCCACTTTCCGAAAGTACACATTCGAGAACGATATCTACCCACCTCAGCACTTCTTTTATATACATAATGCTCAATTTATGAAAAAAATGTCTTGTGCGTTATATACAAATGGTTGAAGTGCACATACTACTCTGTTGACTGTGATTTTTCACAATGACCAGATATTTACTTTCAAGGACGTGAACCAATAAAGTACAATACTTTCAAAAGTACAAGTATAAAAACTGATAAATCTATGGTGGTACAGGACCGCTGAGAACAATATTGATGAGCAATAGTACACCTGTAATTGGATTTAGCGTGTGTGTGCAAGCAGCAATTTTGTGGGAGCAAAGACTCGAGAGTTTCGAGAGTGTTCACGCAGCGGCCAAACCTAACAAACAAATTCTGCTTTCCCAATAGGCTTAAAATCGTGTTGGATTCCTTTCAATAATAATAATAATAAAAAAAAAAAAATGTCAGCTGGCCAGATGCTTGAACTCAGCCCAGATAAGGTGTACATTAAATGCTGTATACACATTTAATTAGTGCTTGGCTGTTAATTAGCTTTGTTAATTAGTGCCATCATTACACCCACAGTATCAGCAAAGGAAACAGTGTGGGAAATGGATCATGTTTGTTTGCCTGGCTCATCAACTGCCATTCTGTTTGGAGGTTTCAAAGACATTAATGACTCAGACAAATAGCTGCGCTACTCCAACTTTCTGTTTTTTTCCACATATTATTACTGTTTTTTTTTTTTTCACTAGCACAGATGCTTACAATTCCCCTGTGGAGCAAATGGCTTCTAAACCAAGAAATGTGTCGAACCACTTCTTTGGTATTTTATAAACCAAATATTAAGTCGAGATTGTCCTCATATTACTGTTTTTTTCTTGTGTAATTATTCATCATTCTAAGCTTACCATGAAATGTATTGTACTTGTCCAGCAGTGAGCTACTGGATACTATTTATTATTTATTATTATTATTATAATTATTATTATTAGCAGTAGTAGTAGTAGAAGAGTAGTAGTACTAATAGTAGTAGTAGTAGGAGTAGTATTGAGTTTGTAGAGGTAGTAGTGGTAGGTTCAGTATTTTCTGGAATAGTAGTGCAGTAGTGCAGGGTTTTTTTGTTTCTTTAAATCAAGGCACTATAATGCGCATTTAAGACATTAGGAAACAAATTAAAAAATCAATATGAAAAGTGGAATGTTTTTTTTATTGCATGAGAAAAAAAGTTACCACATTAAATCAATACACAACATAAGCATTAGAGTCACTGAACAGAATTGCCTCCTTGGACTGTTTGTTTTGTAACTTTGGTAGATTTTTTTTGTCAGGATTTCAAACGAGTCAAAATGATTAAATATTAACAGATGCTCCATTAGGGTTGGTGTAAACAAATTAATACATTCCCCAGGGAATATTATTTACTATTCTCATCTGCCCAGCTTTGAGCCCAATCTTCCCAATCAATACTGTAAATGTATGGTTACAGGTGATGTCATCTCATGCTGGCTGTCCTTGTCCAATCAGTGAATTTCCCCTGAGGACAATGGCGTAACCTAGCCTTGAAAGGTCCCCTAAAAAAAAAAAAGTATCTTACTTAAATGCTGCTGTGCGGTTTGCAGAAACTGATGTATCCTCTAAAACAAGTGCTGTTCGACCATGTTATGGCAAACAAGGGTGAGTTTATGTGGAGCTGTGGGCCTTCGATGCACTCTGCAATATTATTCCAAAAGACTGCAGTGCCCAGCAGTTCGCAGAACCTGTTGATGATGAGAAAAGTGGCGGATTCCGTTCTTTGTCCGCCGAAGCACTTCACCCTCCAGAGGAGCACAGTGAATGGATACCTGATGGCTCAGCAGCGCCTCCCCTGGTTGATCAGGGGCCTGCGACCTGCCCCTGCTAGCTGCAGGAACCCCTTGGTGCCGCAAAGCCTGGCTGGTGAACTGAAAAGTGGACAGTGGAAGTGGATGGCAGTGATATTTTTGTATTGATAAACTGACAGAAATACTAACATATTGAATATTATTTCTGCGTTCTCTGTTTCATGGGATGAACCTAAAGAGGGATCCTCCAGACAAGCCTTTGGAGATTTTGGCCACCCCCTTCACGTCAAGTTTTCCCCCACATTAAAAAATGTTTAGCTTTCTTCTTCAACTTTTCTGAGTTACTCAATGAAATGGTCTACACTGACAATGTCTGCAAAACGGATCTGGGAACAAAACTAGAAAATAAAAAAGTGGTAAAATGGTCTGCAGAACCTGCTTCTCCCTGCCAGTTTTCATCAATGTCACAAAACAGTTATTCTGTGTTTCCTCCTTCAGCCTAGGGCTGAGCAGTCATGGTAAGCGAAGCAGGTAGCAACGACCTTGTAAAATCCCAGAAAAAACTAAATTATGAAACTGCTCATGACCTTACCTTAGTCTTTGTCCTCACCAAACATTCCCTGTATGGTGCTAACACTTTCAGAGCTACAGATGTGAAATTTGCAGTCCCTCATTTTCACGCGCTCGTCAACACCAGTATCATACTCTCAGCGAGAGGCGAGAGAAAAGTGGAGGATGTTGCCGTCTTCACTCTGTCAGCTGACTTCACTCATTTCGCCACACAGCAAACGTTCATATATTTGTTCTGGCAGAAAAAAAAATGTGTGAGACAAGCTGATAGAATGGGACAGATTTTGTCCACCTTTATGGAGATGACTCCGGTCAGTTCCTGCTCAGTGCTTATCCAAACCACATACCTTAGTGTCCATAAACGTATCAGCTTCAATGACAACAATTAAATTCAATACTTCAGAAAAGCATCAGCTGTGAAATCTTACATTTAGCCGGTCACAGGGAATAGCTGTGGCAGGAAACTACAGAAGTTAAAATTCGAGACGTTTTGGACAGCCCCTTCGAATTGTCTTTTATGCCTGAGATAATTATCATTTAATGATTTGAATCACTCGTGATGTAGTGCATTACGCTAGAAAGCTGCTGATTTGCAGTTTTGATAAATTAATGCGTTATTTACATGAGCATCATCGGGTACCTGGAGGGAGACGGAAAGAGGCATTTGGCAAGGCGGTGGAATAAAAGCACACGCGATCCTTGGCAGGGTTAAAGCATGACTCATGCATGAAATTTGGCCATGTAAGCACGTTCTACATACTTCCTGCACATTTGTAAGACTTCAAAAACACCCTCAAGCGTAAAATGATGGAGAAGGCTCCTCCCCTTCTGTTCCAGAGGCCAATCATTCACATCCTGAGCCGAGCAGTCATTCCGCTCGCAGACATCAATGAAAAAAAGCGTCTGTACTCAATTAAGAATGGAGAGGATTCATTTCTTGTCTCGAGGGACTCTTTTCTGCATGAAGTTGGAGCCAAGAGTTCCCTTTGAGTGGATGAGGGCCTGCAGTCTGCAGTAAGTTACTCCATGTCACCTGCATGAGATGTCGCCTGCATACATAATGACTAAATAGTTCTGAAATTAACAGTGCGACAGTCGTACAAAAACGCCTTGGATTTCAAGTGAAAAAAAACATGGAGATAATGTTTTGGAAAAAAGCAGTTGCACAACTCAGACCCAGCCACACCACGCTGCTTACTAGTGTTTTAGAACTATTATGACTGACATAAGCATAGAGTGACGTCTACTTACAGTCCAGGTGAGAGTTCTGAGTGGAGAAAAGCCATCTACAGACAAAATATACATTTTTAGTGGGGTAAGCAAAGCATGGACAATATCCATGGCACTTATTTTTTTGGCAAAGGCTAATATAAAAACAGAACGAGAAAATGTCACAAACTAAATGGAACAAAAAAGTTAAAAAAGCAAAAATAAAAGATTACTGCTGCTGGCCAAACATAAATATAATTTATAGATTATATAGACAGGCGTATCTTCTTGGTAGAGCGTTTATGTTTTTCTGTACATGAAAGAAAAATATAAAAGCATCTCAAGGGAAAAAATTGTGGACTGTACTGCAATGTGCTGGAAAAAGAAAACATACTATTCAAGAAAGCATACTATTCAATTTTTATCTGAAAGCACAAAATCTTTTGAATGAACGTCAATTTGGATTATGCTTGCACTCAACTATTTCGGCTGCCTTACCATTTTCTTAACAAAGACACTTTTCTCATAATGACGTAATCATTTTTATCAACTGTAGGAAAACATTTGATGAAGCGAACACTTATTTTGCTTAAACTTGATCATTTAAATTTATCTTATCTTTTTCTTCTTCTACTTCATTTTGTTTCTGTTTCCTATTCATTTTTCTTTCCCCTCTCTTTGCAGGACACAAACCTACTGAAAGTCAAATGATTTAAATTGGGCATAACTGTATGTATTTGTGTACTTTTAACCTTTTTTATGTTTTTTTGTTTATGCATAAATACATTTTTAAAAATGTAATACAGGATATGCCTTCTCCTTCATCAACAACTGTAGCGCATAAAAAAGGGGGGAAACGATTATTACAATTTAATGGCTTTTATTTGTATTCTTTATTATATATCATCCTATAATGCTGAACAGGGGTCTCAAAAAGGTGAATGTATGACATGAAAACACGTTTATTCACCTTTTAAGAAGGTATGTAAACAGAAAAAGGCCAGGAAGGATTATGGGTACAACTACCTGAATAATTCCTTGAATGTAAACTTAGTGGAAAAATTAATGTAGTGATTTCACGCACTTTTCTTAGCTTAATGGGGCTTGTAATTGAATTTCGCAACACAGAAGTGTCTGTATAATGAATACTTTAGTGGGGCAAAGGTTGATTTGACTGGTAAATTAGTCTAAAAGAAAAAAAAAATGTTAAACTGAACATTCATTAAACCCCATGGACACAGGAATCAAAATGATTTTTTTAACCTTTTAACCTTTTAACTTGCATTGCGTATTTTCAAAATAAATGTTGTGGAGTTGCATGACCAGCCTACGACAAACGTTTTACTTTGCGCAATTGCTTTTGACTATTTTCCTTATGTTATTGTCTCTTGGTCACATGACAAATAAAAGATTTACAACTTTATTAGTTTGTTTCTCTCTTTCCAAAAATCACAAAGCTACAATGAAAATGTTACTATACAAACAGACCAAATACTATACAATTCAGGAAATCGTCTCTTTCTCTCCGTATGTGTATGTATGTCAGTAAAGTGAGTATCATATCTCTCATTAGTTTTGACACAAATGTTTGCTTGTTTGTTGACAAGAGACACCGTTCAGTTCACTTGTTCAGTCTGGACTTGTACCCACTGGTATGGGTGGGTTCCAAGATACATAATAAACTTTCAACAGGCAATGTGAACTGCAATACTGTCATCGCCAACAGTTGTTATGGTACTCATGCAATTATTTTGACATGAGCTGAAATATGGCAACGAGCCATCGCTATTTCCACGTGGCAACAAGCCCGTCAGCCTGTATCAGTTTGTGAACGTGACACCAGTCACACATATTTCCCATGCCATCAACTGAACACAAAGTCGGACTAATTATGTTCGTGAACGTGCGGATGCCCTGCAGGACAGGAGATGTTTCTGGAATGAAACGAGACTGATGTGTTCTTCTGAATTACCTCCTTGTTTTACTACCCATGCAAAAAAGACCTAAAAAGTGACGAGGTCTGAAAACACTAAGGCATTTTTAATTATTAATACAGTATAGTCAGTTTTTATGCAAACATATGAGGTGCATGGGGTCACATCGTACAGTAGCGACGGGAGTGCTGCTTTCTGGAGCCCCGAAACGACATCTTCAATTACTTAGATGCCATAATTGATGCTGGTGTTAATTGGGGCTGCCATCTGCCTGTCAATCACTTGCACTAACCAACCACAAGCGTTTAGCAGAAGCATAGTGCGGCAAAACAAGGTGATTCATCAACGGTAAGTCATTTTACCGGCCCTACTTGGGTTCTTGATGGACCTCAACTCTCTTTTCACCATCAATACAGAGCACCTGGCATCCTCAGCTTATGGAGTCCATTCCCGTGGCCAGGGATGACTGACACACGATCAGCAGAAACCCTTACGTCGCGAATATGTGATGAGCGCGGAGTGCTGACCGCCGTCCGCCCCCGCCCGCGCCCGGCCCATCTCGCCCGTTCCCCCCGATGATCGATTGGTCTCCTATTCCGCGTTCCTCTTCAGGATGGATGGCCCCTGACAGCACTGATCAAGCAGAAGGTTAATTGGCTGCTGTCCTCTCATCAGGGCCCCCGCTCCCCCTTTCTCTCTCTCTTTTTTTTTCATGACAACGTTCTCCAGACGTCGGTCTTGACAACCTTCCCTAAATGGAGGACGGAAGCGCTAACAGAGCATTTTAGGGTGTTTTGTTGGAAAGTTAGGCCTGGAAGAAACACAGGTTCAGCATTCTACCATAGCAGTGTAACAGAGGTTTGCTGGCTTGGCTATTCAACATAGCAGTCTTACAGAGAGCGATTTGAAACTGGAGAGACCTCCTTGTTTTAACTCATAGGGCTCAACATCCGTGGAAGTTAAAATGTTCTGGTTAAATAAGTAACATGTTGGTTCAGAAGCCATCTCTTCCTCTTTCTTGGCCCCACATCTTTCATAATGGCCTTTAGACTGCCCTGCTGTCTTTCAACTATTGTCCCATTGGCTCCTACAGTTTGATTAGATATTCTGGTTCTCACTGCCCTGAAAACCAAATCAGGCACATTCACTAACGGTGAGGGTAGATAAAATGACTCATTAAAAATCTGGTAGAATGGATTGGCGCAAAAGGATGCAATTCAGCAACAGATGGCGCTGACGTTGAGAAAATGTGATGCTGCGGTTTTGTCCCAAATTTCAGTTCACTGGTTGCGATCACAATTAAATAATCGTACTTCTCAGCTTTTGTTACTTTTATGGTTACCAATATAAATTCCTGTCTCGTTAGCTGATTTTGTCAAGATCCTTGCGTCTGAATTGTCTTCCCCCAATAGCGGCAATATGCAACTCAATCAAAACACACTTTACATTACACCATATACTTCTTATTTAGAAATGTGCTTAGCATTTAGCACACTTTTTCTTAGCATTTAGCATGCATGTCCTTTGCAATGTGTTGTTTTCACTCTAAAACAGAATTGCTTATGCCCTTAAAGACACCACATTTGTTTGATTGGATCTGAGTCTATGTGAGAGCTGTGGGAGGGAGGAGCCAAAAGAAGCAGCTGCTTGACATCACAGGATTTGGAAGAGAGAATGTCAACACTGAGCAGACCATCTTTGGCAGTAGCTGCAGGTCAGCTAACGCTGTTTTAAGACGATGCTTGGAATCACACAGACACACACACACACATACAGGACAGGACAGGACAGAACACAGACAAACCAGCGACCCCTGGTCTGGGAGCTGTCTCTCTCGCAGGTTCCCTTCCCCTGTTTTATCGCTAAAGCGCACGTGACACTGCACATGTTCTGCACTGTATTTCAGGTCAGGCTTCAGCAGCCTGCCAGCCAGGAGCAGAATAATGGGATAATCTTTCCTCTAGTCCTTTGAAGTCAGAGATGGCTCTCCGGGGAACAAGCTGACAGTTATGATGTGCCTTAATTACAAATGAGAGCCATTAGTATGAGCAGACCCGGTGTTTCTGTGGCGTGGGGGTCCCTGGTGAAGGTGGAACCAGAGTGGTGGAGCTGACTGATAAAAGGGTCATCAGCACTGTGCGGATGAAGGAGAGGAGCCTGCTGTGTGTGTGTGTGTGTGTGTGTGTGTGCGTGTGTGTGTGTGTGTGAGTGTGTGTGTGTGAGTGTGTGTTTGTGTGTGTGTGTGTGTGTGTGTGTGTGTGTGTGTGTGTGTGTGTGTGTGTGTGTGTGTGTGTTTTGTGTGTGTGTGTGTGTGTGTGTGTGTGCTAGCATATGATATGCAGGGGAAGGGGGTTTTATTTGTTCCTGTCCATGCTTGTGTGTGTGTGTGTGTGTGTGTGTGTGTATATATGATAAATGGGGACTATTTTCATCTGTGTTTGTATGTGTTGTGGTTGTGTGTATGTGTGTATTAAAGGTGGGGACCATGTCCCTGGGTGTGTACATGCAGGTGTGTGTGGGTTATTGTGTGTGATTGTGTCCATACATGCGTGTGTGTGTGTGTGTGTGTGTGATTGGTTTATAGGTCTATGTCCGTATATGCATGTGTGCTTTTGAGCAATTTACTTCATTTACTTGTGCAAGACCTGTTTTCCCTTTGAAATGTCCAGCTGTATTCACAAGCAATTCTCATTGCTCTAACCTTGGCTATCAATCCTGGACAGAGGGCTGTTGCTGGAAGAAGAG
Organism: Albula goreensis; assembly: GCA_022829145.1. Lineage (NCBI taxonomy): Eukaryota > Metazoa > Chordata > Actinopteri > Albuliformes > Albulidae > Albula > Albula goreensis. The sequence goes on from CM040747.1 coordinate 31,894,991, forward strand.
TCACCCCAGCCCACTGTAGTTGCCCCTCTTTGGGGTATCCACAGTCAGTCCTGTGCTACTCCAGCGGGCGTCATCCACACTATAATTGTATCTTTCAATACACAAAGTACAATTGCTCGTCGCGAAACTGATTATTTTTCCAAACAGTGGTCATTATTATGCAGATGAAGTGAAATACCCATTTGGTTATTATAGTGCTTTACATACCCATAACAATTATCAACAACGAAAAGGAGCCATTTAAACCTTCTACCTAATGGTCATTTTGCCGTCAGGCAGTGGTGAGGTTTCCGGAGACCACCGGGTCAGCCATTATCTATACTTTATTCAATCCACTCGTGAAAGGGATGGAGCCTATTTTTGTACACGTTGAGTGAAGGGCAGGAAGATAGCGTGGATAGCATGCCAGTCCATTACAGGGCCAGGCAAAAAAAAAAAAAAACCTATTCACACACACACGTGAGTCCAGTACATCTAACCACAATGTGAGAATGGAACAAACATACAATTCCCTACAGAGAGGAGCCTAGCCATGATGAACATCGAACCTGGATCCCTGGAGAGGCATTGTGTATTTAAATGTACACATGGGTACTCCAAGGTTCCCAGAGTACACTCTGCTTTCGACCAAACTAATCACACATGAACATTGCCAAGGATACAATGGATTCCACATTCCACGTATAATGACTAGCCGGTCTTTTGAATGCTGATGGAGAATTCAGGCAGAAAATGTTACTTAAGCATTTGATTTTTACATTATTACAAATGACGCTGACAGCATGGATTTCAGATTGTCTCATTATGCACACACTGATGCCGGCGATAGACATTCGCTTTAGAACCTTAATGGAATAATGAACTGGTTGACATCCACATGGGGTGATTGTTAGACAGATTCTTGTCATTAAAAGTGGTTCCTTCAACCGTCTCTTGGCAATCAGGGTCAATTCTAATTTTGAACATCTGGCTAAGAGCGACAGTGTTTCGTCACATGTTAAACCCATCACACTTCTATGATTTTTCACTTACTGGTACTTTAGACGGCTATTTTGATGCTTAAAAGGTTGTATAATGCATTCTGACACCCACATTTATGCTGGAATGTGCTGTAAAAATGTGCCAGTAATCCATCATTTTGTTCCTTGAAAAGACAGCCACCCTCCCTCCCACCCCCAAACAAGAGTAGCAAAGGAGGTGTTCCAATCTAAGGAAAATCGTACAGTAAAATCAATAACTAATTTAAAATGTTGTGATTTGATGTTTCACCTAATGTTGTAACAACATTGTTTAATTCTGTTTTGAGGATAAATAGCAGTATTAAGAGTATTGATGGTTCTGGCATATCCCTTCGAAAAGATACGGGTTGGTTTTAAACTTTGAGCCAGTTTAAATTCCTGACCATTTTTTTTCTTAACGATGTCTACCTCAAAAGGGAACTGTTAATTGAGTGAGGTAGCAGTTTATACATGAAAATTTTGGGTTCCTGAGCGGCTCACTCAGGATTGGTGCTCACTGTCTGCAGACAGTGGACCCTTTAACGACAGGATAAAACCTCAGACGATAAAGTCACTAGCACCTACTGATCAACTACAAGATCAAGCTGACCTCACCCCATTAGGGAGTGGGTGGGTAAGGCTAGCGTTCATTGGATTATTGCTACATTAGCTCCCGCTAACGACATGCCGCCACAGTTGACCACAGGCACACATGAGCAATGGTTTCTCTCCTGTTGTGTTTCGTAGCCACTAGGGTGGATGTGTTTAACCAGGATTCATGAGATTGCTGCTATTTAATTCCTCATAAAAAACACACCATGCAGGTGCACACAGGCAATGAGCTTGCTGTCCTACAGTACTGTGAGGCCTGTGGAGTGTGACACAGTCAGTGGCTAATAGCCAAGAGTTTCAGATGAGCGTGCGTAGCCGCGGTGCTCCCAAAACATCCTTAAAACAACCAGCTAAATCCAAATCTGGGAAAAAAAACCAAAGAAATGTTTATTCAGGTGTATATTTGTTGATTTTTTTGCGAGTGATTCAAGGAATTATTCTCCCCTCATATTATAATATTTATTGAAAAAGGCGGCACTGCGTGGACTTCCCCTGTTGATTAAAGCATCAGTTCAACATTAACGCTGTCAGGCGCTTCCACATTGTAGTCTATCATGAAATATTCATCCTATCCCGTAATAACATTCAAAAGAGACACGTTTCTCATTTCACCCCTTTCGAGTCTGATGCGATACCTACACCTTACTTTGTATTTTAAATTGGCTTCCTCAAAGTAGGAGGCGGCATGCCCCTCCACCAATTACTCAGTGACATTTCCGCTCGTATTTACAATTTTTCACTCAGATAAATTCACTTCCCACTGTCTGCTTGCTGGCTCATGGCGGACTGGTGACACTGTGACCTTTACCACTGGTCTGAGAGCATTCTCTCTGTTCTGTGGATGTTATGAAATATATAAATATGTATGTAATATTAATATAATTGGTTTTTCCACACATGTAAAACACATGATAAATGTGGGCCCATAAATATCATGGAGCAGTATTAACAGCTGGAAAGATTCATAGATTCACAGCATCCAGCTGTGTGGCAAATGTCATATAGAAAAAAACATTTTTTTGTTTATGCAATACACTTGTCTGTCAGTGTAGCCAGTGTGGGTCTCAGGTTGCCAAGCAAAAGATGCTGATCTCCATGACAGTACCAATGAGAACCTTTTCTCACATTAAGGGGGTGTGGCTAAAAACCTGCTGACACAGGCAATGTAGAGAGCTAGAAAAAAACACACAAATGGATAACGGGATGATTCTCACTGAGGACCATGGATTCAAGACACAGATAATGGAGAACATAAAGAAGTTATGAAGTCATGCTGATGCAAAGACACTGCCAGCACATTCACAATATTTATCAATTTTTTTTTTTTTTTCTTCCGATTTGGAATTGCAGATTGTTTTAGTAGGCTGGACCCATCCACTGCAACGTCCAGCATTAATGTGTGCGAGAGCAGATGAATGTGACCTGTATGGTCCCTACCAGCTGCCACTTCCTTTCACTCAGCAGTCCACCAGCTGAGCTGAAGCCCTACTGCACCCAGAGCTCAGGCAGGCCACGGAGCCAGGGCTCGACTGACCAGAGGGGTCGCTTTTATGTGGCCAAGCAGAGCGGCCCCTCTGCCTGGGTGACATTAGGTCCAATTATGCCTCCCACCAGCCTGCCTGCGGGGCATTCAATACCAGTCAGCCCAATTACCCATTTACACGTTTGATTAGTTTAGCTCATTCTATTGCCCTCGCGAGGACGGTCTTTTCTACTGCCATCCTGTTCAGAAGAGGCAGTTAAAAAATAAGTCCCATTCTCATGCAGCCTGCGTCTACCGGCTCAGACAAAACATTCAGACTTTCGTGCGACCCTGTCAAGTTTCAGCGCACCGATACCAGCCAGAATGATTGTCTTTAGGAAGGGAGATGACAACTGTAAAGAAAGAAAATCTCATCCTGGCGCTTTCTTTTTGGTGGGAGGACCGTCATAGAGCCTAATAGAGATGCAACAAGCTCCTCCCACAAACAACACCAGCGGGACTAGAAAGCACCAAAGAATTCAGCAGAGGTCAACAAACGAGTGTAAGAAGCATCCTATTAGATAGTTGTATGCATACACAGACCATTCATACCTTTTTTAAAGCATACTTTACCACTAGCATATTTAGCATTTTTAACACGTTTTTGTTATGTCATTTCCTTGTAATATCCAGGTAAACAACACAGTATGTTTTGTTTGAGTTTACTGATACCTATCAGATTCACTGGAATTTCGTTTTAATGAGTTAATACCATTTGTCAACATATAATTATCCAGTAAATACTGGAGCAAGTGATCATGGCATTAGAACCCAATTTCAATTTTTAAAATATCTTTGTGATTTCATTGCATTTCCATCAACAGGGTTCTTTGCTTAGCAGTTACATTTACAGTATAAGGCATTTATCATGTCTGCTTGTATGTAGCTGGAGCACCCAATGATGTGTTGGAAACAGAAGAGGTTAATATCTGTACGTTCTGATCACTGGACTGAGAAATGAAACTAAATAAAGATATTAATAGTTGATCACGATAATGAAATGGAGAGCTCCAAAAACTGCATATTATATTTCAAGCTATTAGCCATTTTTTAATTCCAGGTACAGACATGTACAAATTAACATGAAAAAATATTCGGTGTCATCACGGTACGATCTGTTAACTGTTTGTAAGGGAAGAAGAAGAAAGGCAGAGCTATTATTGATTGAGCAAGAGACGGAAATAGCAGAGCCTTGTTCAGAAAGTATGTGTCAATATTATGATTACATCCTATTTTACTCGTGTAATGAATAAAAATACCCATTACGTAACTCAGCGAATGATCAAGCATGACTGTGAATGGAGGCTGAATTCTACACCAGGCCAGAATTTCTAAGACGTTATGTGGCTTTATTGTGTACTAGAAACAAAGCATTAAGCCTGGGTCTATATACAACAATGAAGAAACAGACTCGAGGCCTGAAAACATCTCCCAGAATGGCAGACCTTGATGCACGTCACAGGCTTTCGCACAATGGCTCCTGCTGAGCTCCTTGTGAGTTTTGCACACTGAAACCTCAAGGTCAACACCAAGACCCAGACAGAAACTCAAACTCTCCAACCTCTTAATAGTATGGGTAATTATTTTTTCAACAAAGTTGTATTGAATGTTTTTTTTAGAAGGTACAGAAAGAATGTGCAAAAATGGAATCAACAAAACAACCCCCATCCCCACAAAATAATCATCAGTTGTGTTCAGAAAGTGTCAGAACTGCCATGTGTTTTCTGTACCCACGTAGTAAACCAGTTGATTTGTTTATGGGTGGAGCTAATACATGGTCGCTCTTCTACAGAGCCAAATTGTCATTCTAGAACCATCCCACACCAGTTAGAGTCTATGGATGTTGGGGGTGGGAAAGCCAAGCTTCAGTGGCTCTGTGTTCATAGCTAGGGCTTACAGTCCCAGCTGTGCTTTTTTTTCGCAAATCATGGATAAGTCAGTTAAACTCATCTGTCTCAATGCTTTCACACTCTACCAAGCTCCCTTGGCTGGTCCAGACACCTACACGTTTATGAACTCAAAATAAGTTGATTCTAGTTTCCTCTCACAGGATAAATAATGTAAAATATGTGTGGAAAAATAGCCAAGGGTAGCACCATGTGAGTCAGAGGAGTCATGCATGTAGAAATGTCACTTCTGTCAAAGGAGGAGGTTTTCAGTGGGGCTGATGGCAAAGATTATTCTCTTGGATGTGCTGTTAAAAAATGTATGAAATAATGGTCTTCTTGGTGAAACTTTGGCAGGAGTATGCAAGAAGCAGACACATAGCAAGAGAGCACTGACCTACAAGGGGAAGGAAAAAAATCAAAGATCAAAGATAATAACTGGGACAGTAAGAATGACTTCCTTTATCAACCTGCCTCGAGCGAGACAGTGATCCAGACTTACAGCTGAATTAGCTACTCCTTTGTCTTGATTGAAACGTTAAAGTTGGCTCTCTTAATTTACTGTAAATCACAATCTGTCGCTCTGGGTTCTTGAGCAGACTGCTTTTTACAGCAGTTTGTAACAGTGTATGTTTTACCAATACCAATACTTCTTGACATGCTGTATTGATTTAAATACCATTTTCACAGCGTGAGATTACTTGACAGAAAATCCATTCGGGAATTTGCAATATAATGATTATTTATGTATCATGGGCTTGTGAAACCATCATCAATCAAACATGCCACAGAATGGCTTCCCATGCCATGATTATTTTCATAATGTGACTAAACCATCCATCAAAGATGTCCTTGTGCCATGTACGACAATCACAGATGGAAAGAAGTGTTTTATTTCCCTCTTATGAAATGCACAAAGCAAATATGATGCAATGTAACCCCTTTTTTCATTCGTAGAAAAGGGAAGCAGGTTGTTTGAGTTTTAGGCTCTGATTCAATCAAACTGCAGTATCTTTTATTGTTAATGTCGAGATATGTATTGTAATTATTATGTTTCTCTTCTTCCTTACACTTTGTTATTGGAGCGGCCGTTGAAATGAAAAATGAATATTTAGGCTGCTATAACCCCTAGAATGGGGCCTTAACACAGAGTAAAGGTCCCTGAATTGAGAAAAGGAATAACTTTGCAATTCACTACTAATGGCTAGTTAACAACCGGACACCTAAGTACACATGGCTTGCTGTTGATCGTTTGTTCATTGTCCGTCCGACTCCACCAATCTACTCTCTGTATTGTTTGGTTATGTTTAATTGGTTCTTGTCACCTAAGTTTCTCCACCATTTTGGAAATCGCTGTTATTCACCGGAGTCATTGGTCCAAAGGTCAAAGTTTGAGGTTTAACCCCCTCCATGGTCGTTCAGATGGGCACAGTGGTAGGCTCCTTTAAATCTGGATGTTACTCGTAGCCGGCTGATTATCATTGGGCCTGAACATTTTTATTTATTCAGTGCACAGTGCAGCCAAGAGACACTGAAACCTCTTTAAATCAGAGACACCCCCAATGCTTAAACCCCCGCACTGACCACCCCCCCACAACCCCCGCCGCCCCCCCGCCCCTGCCTGAATGTGAGACACTCAGCAAAAGAGGAGTGAGGAAACTCAAACTTTTTAACGAGAGCTTGAAAACGCTTACAGTATAATACATCATTAGATGCTGTCCAGGATAAAGACAATTATGTGCGTGGGAAAAAACCCCAAGGGACCTTGCCTAAGAGAGCAAGCCAATTAAAAACCTTGTGCAAAGAATTGATGAGTTCAGTGTCTCCAAAGGAGCCATGCTTACAAAGTTAGGCAAAAAAAAAAGAATGAATGAACGGATTATCATGAAAACAATCACAACCTGGTATGTACCAAGTCACACGAAGAACATAATACAATGACATCGGTCATGCAAAAGCAGACGCACACTTACAGGTACAAGCGCTGTGTGCGAAACGCTGGCATAGTCCAGGTTACTACTTGAAAGTTAAACCATACAAGAACACGGCATAGCTTTTTGTGTATAGCAATACAAAGTATTCAGAATTCATAGTGCTCTGTGAGTGTGTCCTGATAACTCCACTCTCCTTTGGCTTCTCCGGTCAAAAGCATATGGAGAAGCTTCTGCTTTGGTCAGTTCTATGAGAAATGGAGCTCTGGACCACAAGATGGTGTTGATGCCAAAAGGGAGGAATTTGTCATGGATTATCACCCCGCGTTTGTTAAGACTTTAGGGAAGAAACCGCTCCATGATTACTGTTAGAATGTGCCATCTGTCTGATGGATCGATTCAAAAGTGAGTGTCTCGCCCAAGGGAACTACAGCTGTACCTCATTTAGGATTTAAACCCGCAACCTTCTGGTTATGGATGTGAGTGCTGATCCTAAACCGCCACACAGAGCTCGCTTTTCAAGAGCCACTTTCTCTGACTAGAAGTACATAGCTACCTTAGTTTTTCCATTTAATCTGTTTGTACGGTTTGATGTTAACTGTAGTGGGCTAGAAAGGAGGCCCTGCTGGAGGGTGGAGCACTCCACTGTGCCACACCGCTGCCCTCTAGAGGTGAGAGTCCAGCTGCACCGATGTGACAGAGCGACCCAGCTGTGCAGAGAGCACAGAGGACGGTCTGAGCGTGGCGTGTTGTGGCACGGGTGCCATGGACCAGATTCTAGCGTGCAATTAAAGCTGGTCAATCGCTGCATTCGTTCATGCGTGTGTGATAAGCTCCAATTAGACGTGGAGGAATGCTGAGATCAAAGGATTCTCAGTTTTACACCTCTATATTTCATATACGGTAAGCACATCCACAAAATTACGCCATAAAGACACAGGTGTCTCGTGATTTGCTATATATGGATTCATCTGACACCAATGGGTACAGCGTGATGGACAGGGGTCGTAGAACTAAAGACAGCTGTGTCCAGTTCCGACAGTCCAAATTTAGGACACTGCCTGTAAGAATAATTAGACACACACACACACACAGCGCTCTGTAATCAGGTAGATGCGACTATTACAGTCAGCGAAACCTGTTGAGGCAGTCACAAAGGTTTTTGTTAGTCAGCTGGGCAGGTGTGTCATTCATTTCTGACTAGACAATGGAGATAAGTTCCTGTTCAGGATGGGTGTGGAACTGACTTGTTTTTGACTTATGATCCAGAGTGGGACTATAACTCACCTCTGATAGTAGATAAAGCGGGGGTTCACCATAACACCAACCATTCGGTGCTCTGGAAATAAATCAGATTCGAACCAGTTTCTACCTTTTCACAAACTGGACTGATATTTCTCTGGTCAGTAATTGGACAATCTCACATGAAACCACGCCCTCGCACTGATTAAATCAGAGAGAGTCACTTACATTCGCACTAGTTTCAAAGAAAAAGCTTTATGTGTTAAATATTCAGGTATAACAAATTCTGAAAAAAAAAATAATAATACATTCAATTAAATCAATAGTTTTGTTTGCTTTTATGTTGGTGGTATCAATACCTGACAATTACAAGAGTGTCACATTTTTTATGGTTAATGATTGCTATTTGATTTTCCGTGGTCGATTCTCTCTAGTGCTGTCAATCACAGGAGCACATACATCTGGTTAATACGACCCAAGGACTCTGGGTCACTCAATAAGAATATAAAGCTGGAGGAAAGCATGTGGTTGAATAAAATCAATAGGTCATCTCGTCCGAATGACGCTATTTACATAATTTCGTTTCACCTCACTTATAGCTTTGCATATTTATATTTTCGACTATGTTTTAGTTTGAAAAGAAAAAATTTAGGACCAAGTTGTACCATTGTATTTTTTGTGTTGTTTTTTTTTTTTTTTTTTTTTTTGGGGGGGGTGGTGGGCGTGGATCAACAGTCCTGGGCACAGTTCATAAGGAATCAATATTAAAATGAATCTTATGTGACTCCCCGGTCACCTAAAGAGAACTCTGTATGTTCTCCAAAGGCAGTTGCCGGTCCATTTGAAAAATCATGCCCAAGTCTGTTATCGGACTGTGCATGAATTTTAATACTGCACACCTCCTGAAATCGATAGTGGTTCATTCCACGGCAGCCCGGCGGTGGTGGTTGCCATGGGTAATGAGGTTGCCTCCCACCCCCAATCAATAACTCAGACATCATTAGTTGTAAATCTTATATCTCCTCTTACATCGGGTTCGTCCTCCGTCGCAGGGATGCGCTGGTGGCAGGAGGCAGAGGTTAAGAAACTCCAGGCGACAAGTTTCATTCCCAGATAGGTTGCTGCCGCGGAACCCTTTCGGCAAAGCCGTTAATTTAGACTTGCTCCGGTGAAATACCCATCTGTATAAGAAGGATAACATGTGCAAATATAAGCCGCGCTGGGTGGGGGCGACTGCCAAGGAAACTAACAGCTGAGACATTCTCTTGATGAGACACTTCCGAGATGAAAACTGCTCCTCGGGGAGCTCTAAAACCGCTACGGACTCTTTTCGCCCTGATTGGTTCTGACTGTTCCTGTCCCAACGCCAAAAGGAGGGGAGATGATGAATCTAAAACGGGGGGTGGGGGTGGGCTTTCAGACATGGGGGGCCCTGCCTCGTTTGCCTGGTGTACATTACCAAGGCTGGCTAAGTGAGCGCATCAATCACAAAGAGTTTAATCTGAATAAAGATTTATTTAAGACATCGTGCTCATTTACCCTGTACACATCTCCACACCAGCACAGCGTTTGCTATAGATTACCACAAGCTTCCAGAAGGTGCTTTAAACTAGGAACCCAGGTCCCATAATTCTCCGGCAGATAATTAAAATAGAGCCATAACAGCACAGAAGAGAAGTGGTGTCGGTGAAATGATAGGCCCTTTGGGAGGCAAATGGAGCACGTCTGAGGTGCAGCTGGGTGTTATGGGGCTGGGAGTTTGAATAGTTCAGCTCAGCCTCAGCAAGGTTAAATAGTGGGTAAGTTGGTTAAATTTATTTTGTCTTATTGCTCTCTGGTGACCACTGTTGGGGAGATGTGGAAGTTGCAGGTTCACGAAATGGAAATATGTCAACCATGAAGGCAAAGTAAATATGTTGTTGGTGTGTAATCAGAAGTGTAAAAAATAACCACCTGAATGAAAGAGTGCAGCAACTTTTTCAGTGTGTGAGGGTTTACCTGCAAGGGGATGATTATTGGATATTAGATATCAGATGTATTATAAAAAAATAAGCTTTTGAAGTTCAGTACCAGCTATGATTACAAAAGAAAAATACAGACAATTTCACTATTCCGTGCATTGTGAAAAATCTGTCAGAAATGAAAAGCTATTTTTATCTGATGCTTTTCAGCATAAACATGTGTGTACAATTTACTTCTGTCTGTCTTCTTTAATACAACTAAAGCACTTTGTTGGGGGCTGCATCCTTCAGACAAGTGAGACAAATATATGGCTGGCAAGAGGACACAAATCAGGACAAAACCCCTCCAAAATTAAATAAGTGTACGAAACAGCAGTCTCTTCCTTCAAACTGAATGCCAAAGCTACATCTGAACATCAGAAACAAACGGCCCCCTTGTGTACAGTTCAGATCTCTCAGTCTGAGGCTAATTCTTTTCTAACATCACAACCCTGTCCGTTAGTTACAAACCAGAGGACCACAGCAGTGCTTTCACACTGTTCGTTCTTCAGCTATTGACAAGAAACATCCTCACTGTAAATCATGTTTATTCCGCGCGCCTGCACAGACATAAAATTGTCACCACTTTAAGGTTGAATTTTAATAATCTTGACATTTTATGCTCTTCTGGGTCTGTAAAATGGTTCCATTATCCATTTCGCAGCGGGGAGGGTTTCATCGGTAACTGTGCCTTTAAAATAAATTTCACTGGACACGTCTTTCACCACCTGCGTGCTTTCCGCACTCTTAATGTAAGGTCGTGATTGATGTTTACGTTCAGGTGGTGTTCACATTGGTCAGCTGTACTTTTTAAAGTGGAAATTGAAAAGTTTCATTAAAAGGCAATTAAATTCCAAGATTATATATAAAAAAATTTTAAAGGCACAATGGTAAGATTTTCTCTTCATTCTGTCCTGATATTTCAGCATTGTAAAATGTTATTTTTTACTTTCCCTTATGCTTTTAATGCAAGTGTGTTCCTCTTATTGTTGTTTTGAATTATTAACAGTAATAAATTAACAGTAATTTAGGTAGTTAAGTATGGAACATCATGACTGCCTTCCACCTCAAAAACCCCACCGAAAAAAATAAACTCTGAAATTCTGTATGTTCATGTCTGCGGATTAAAAATGTGATTGTCAACCTTATTTTGGTTACCTGCCTATAAATATTATTATAAACACTCAGGTCCCTTCAGTAGGCGTAGACTGTCAACCGAGTGCACTGATAACTCTGGCAGGGGACCAGTCGCAGCCAGCCAGGCCCTGCGTGGAAAATTTGATGAAGCATCCGTCTCAGTAACACTTAAAGTGATAATAGCCTTGACCCTGAAGCAAGCAATAAAAATACTTCCCTGCCAAAGGGGAACTGCAGTCAACACTCCAAGTCCGCTTCAGACGCATCGCATACATGTTCCAAGCAGTGACCAGTCAAGTGAGACCAGTGATACAGCAACCAATCAAAGAGAGGTTTAGGTCCAATGTTGCCCAATCAAAGCAAAGGTGTACTTACTGACGAGCAAAGCTTAGGGATCTCTATTTTCCAAAAGCCAAAAATGAAACAACTCAGTTCTGGAAATGGTGCATCGAGGAATCACATACCATATTGTACAATTACTTTTGACCGTACAGTAGCTAATCGAGTATAATTAGCGTGATGCTAATATTTAGCATTCTTGACTCTGTCTGTTTAGACTTGTCAAGTGTCGTTGTTGGATGACTGAGGTTTTCTCCTCATTTTCCACCGTATCTCAGTAATCTAACAGATAATTTCAGTATAGAGATTCATCCCAAATATAGTTATTACATTGAAGTATTTTGCAATCATAATATATTTATCCTAGAGCCATTTTAATCTTGTATTTAAGAGTACGGTATGTGAACTTTTGGGGTTTTATCATTCACGAGCTGATAGTTACAGTGTCCGTTTGTGTTTACTCACTTTTCCCGCAAGGCCCTGAAAAACAATCATCCGTCCTACTTGTGATTCACAGTGCTTCCTTAGCTGTAATTGCGCTCTATAGTCGGAAAGTCTGTTCTCGCCGATGCTCCACATCCCCTGCCGTGTTTGTGCCGATCCTGCAGTCAGCGCGGGTGAACCGTTCATCGTTTTTGTCTGAGCGGTTCGCCCCACTTGAGGAAAGCAAATGCTCCCTCGTCATCGGAAGCGAAGGTCAGCTCGGACCCAATTAAATGAGCGCGCATGCTTTGGGTTCTTTGGATAAAAGTAATGGCACGTTTTCACGCACAAAAAAAAAAGCTGAACAAAAACTGCATCCTCTATTTTGTGCGATTCTTATTTTTATTGGAATCTTAAGTCTGATTGGAAACAGCAGGTTTCACAGAAATTTATAAAGTCATCAAAGTGAAGGCAACAGGTCAATACAAGCAGCATTAAAAAAATGCCATTTAGTATTTTGTAATTTTAGCTGGTACTGAATTTGAAAGACCTGTTCTTTCCTTTATGGCTGATATTAAATCTATAATATTTAACACTCTTGTTTGCACTGTATTGCGATAATTGGGGTTAATGACTGTGGTGTGGTCAAAGAAACAAGCAACAGGCAAGTACTAACGACCAGAAGGGCATCTACAATAACCAAAGTATAGTTTGTTCTTGAGTCTCATTTGCACAATGGTTTTACTAAACACTCAAAAAGAGCGATCTTCACAGTTTCATTACAGTGGTATTTTTAGCTCTGCAAACAAACAACAGTTCCACAAACAAATGCAGATCAAGACAAGTTGCTTAGAAACATTATACATAATGGTTTTGTCATTGCAGTTGATATGTCTACCTAACTGGCAAATGCAGGTCTGTGTAAGAGGAAATCTAAGCCTTTTTCACAAACATTCAAAAAACTCAAACAATCGTAGCTTGTCGATGGATATAACATCATCATTAGCTGTAGTTTGTGATCAGTAAGGTAATGTTAAACCTATCCATACTTTTAGTTGGCAAGATAAGATTACTTCAGACATTTCTATAAGGTTGTAGCTCTATTGCAGACCGTGTAAAAATGGAAATGTGACCGAAAGTAGCATTAAATCGGTCCTATTAAACAGAGACTGTAATCATGCTAGGTACAATCTTTAATAGCATATGTAATAATGTTCTTATTCCTTAATGTAAACAATGTGTAGCAATTCATGTGTATAATATGGTAATTTGGTATGACTTGGTATGTCTTTCAGCCAATCAGAAGGTGTGGGCGGACCGGGTTGTTCTGTAGAAATCACAGCCTGACACAGATGTTTCACACGTTGGTCTAAAATGCGATTGGCAGGGCTGTGTAAGCCACATAAGGAAGTCCTCCCGCTCTGGGTGAGCGGGGGCGTAGGCTTAGGTGTGAGTCACAGGCCAGGCCAATGAGATAAGCCGCTTGAGCGTCAATCACAGTGGCGATGAGGCACAAGGTAAAAGGGTGACGCAGAAGCCAAACGCCCAGCAGTCACAAAATGTTTACCTGAGACAGAAGCTGCCACTCAAACGCCAGGCTCTGGTGCTGTCAGGACAGATTTATCGGCTGTGTGGAAGCTCAGACATCTCAGCGCAACTTCCAAGGCAGTCACGGTCATAAATCAAGCATGGGCTGGCACCGATTCCTGTCTCCCAAAATTAGATCCAGGTTATGTACAGCAGAGAGTAACTCAAGACTGCAGTTTAAAGGATGCAATCTGAATAAAACAGGCTGAATATTAGTATAAGAATCTGAACATTTTTCTCAATCTCCTGCAAAGAAATATCTAATGATATTCAAAAATCTGCATTATATTTACAATGAAAATAGGATTGTAGTGTTTGTGTGTGTGTGTGTGTGTGTGTGTGTGTATTATGATATGACATTGAGATGTCATAAGTGTTTAAGTGTTTAGGTGCAGCTTTCTGGGGCTGTTACCTCTCAAAGCCTTAAGGACCATGGACAGCAGCATCTTGGAGATGGACAGACATCAGCTCAGGTGTTGCCCATTGCCTTCCTTCTGTCTCTGTTTGGCCGGCTGTAAAAGAACAGCCCTTTCTAAAAGAACAGCCCTCTGTAAAAGAACAGCCTCCTGTAAATGAACAGCCTGCTGTGGCCACTGCTGTGTGAGCTGGTGCATCACACCAGCTCTTTTAGGTCTGAAGAGTTTTGTCTCTGTTTTTCTGAAGATGGAGGTTTTCAGGTCCTGTTGTTAGTGTTTTCTGTTTGTATTTTTGACACACAAAAGAGATCAATTTTACGCTCACATACTGCACCATTACCAGCAGATACATAACAGCCCATATAGCCCGCCATCCCAAACATATGATTGGCTGCATTATCAGTTGAAGCTTTCTGTATCATATTATATGGTGTTTCTGGACCCGGAGGATCTGTATTCCCATCTCTGTTCTCTCCTTTCTATCTGGAGTCATAGGGAGATGTATCTTTTCTTCTCACTTAATCAGGGGCTTGGAAATCAGTGAGTCTTCTCTGACAGAGAGCCTGGGGACCACAGAGCCTGTCCTCAGCACAGAGGGTCAGAGAGGGGGAGGGAGGGAGGGAGGGAGGGAGGGAGGAGGATGAGAGAGGGAGAGGGCCACAGCTGTTCAGATTTAACATTTACCTTGCCTAGCACATTGCTTTTCACTTGACAGTGCTTATCGGATGCTGTGTGAGTGATATCTGTCTTATATCATCTGACAACCCACTCGTACCACTGGGTTCTCAAGGTAACACACACACACACACACACACACACATGCATGTAAACACAAACATGCACTCTCACATGTCTAAAGATTAACAGTTAATATCCCAAATACACCTGCATGCATAAACACAAACATGCACTCTCACATGTCTAAAGATTAACAGTTAATATCCCAAATACACCTGTTAACATCCCTAATACACACACACACACACACACACAGAAACACGTACACTCTCACACATGCATATATACACACGCACACACATACACGCGCACAAACACACACTGACAAATACACATACACACATTGCTACATAAATAATAAGCTCACCATTACTGAAATAGGCAGGCTCTGGTATTACAACATGTCCACACCATGACATCAGAGGACCGACACTGAGTGTGTGTGTGGAGAAACCGTAAACATTCAACTGGAGAATTTCAGTTGGAACAGCACTTACTTTGAATCGCACCCCATTCACATCGAGGAGCAACACATGCACTGCGGTTTCAGCCTGCAAAAAGGTTCATCGACACTTGTCTCTCCTGTGTGCAAAGATCTGCTTCTGAATTCAGTGCAAATTTGTTTAGTCTCTATCACTCCCTGTCAATTACAACTTAAGTCTGGAAGTGATAATGGGTATTAATTTTGAATTTTTAGCCCTGTGCTATTGCTAATTGTCGGAGGCTGTGATAATTACAGGGTGTCAAATGTTGGTAAATGTTGGTACGCAGGGGTAGGGGAGTAGTCATTGGGGTTGCCAGCTCTAGTCATTTTTTTTTCTTAGATTTTCCTTCTGACTTGTGGGGTGGAAACACCCAGCCAGTGTTCTGGCACCGGCTGCTTCATTGTATGCCTCAGGCTAAGCCGGTAGTGGGCCAGCTCTGCTAAATTGTCCTCAATTTTACACATTTCTACCCCTCAGGGTATTCTTGATGTTCCCACTTAGAACTACGGACAAGCGCTTCACAAAAAACTAACAAGCAGGGCTGGTAGGGGTAAAGACCCTGATAGTCTGATGAGAAGAAACAGAGCACCTGCTACTTGTTTTTGTTTTTGCCTTGCAATTAGTTAGCAATTTAGACTCAACAATTGACCAATTTAGGTCAATTTATTGCCCCTCAGTGGTCAATATCTTCCATCATGAACAGTTGGCAGTTAGAGATCCGGGCATGGACGTATCAAGTAAAACAAATTTGGAGCAGTATTTGTCAGATGTAGTTTTTTTTTGGAATTTTTGCCTTTATTTTTCAGATATTTTTTTTCAATTTTCTTCTCCACCACTGGCAGATCCTGTTGCTTGCAGCTTCATTTATGCAGGTCAGAAGTTTACCAGAAGCAGACATATCTGATTTTGAAAAGAGATAATCAAAATGTAATAGACCCGTTAATTTTTTCTTATCAGTGTAATGATCACAGACCGCAGTAAATGAGATTCAGTAAGTCGTAAGAAGCGTACCTGCCTTCGGAATAATTGCCAGTATCAGCAGCTATGCTTTTATTCTGAGCAATGTGATTTTGTGTTGCTGGCAGCTGAAGCGTGAACTATATAATTTGCCTCAAGTGCAATTTTGCAGCATAGGTGGGGTAAATGAAAGGAGGTGAAACAGTAGTGTGCAGCGCCACCTGCTGGTCACTGTCAATTCAGCGACATCTGTTAGCCCTGATCATTCGGGGACTAATCTATTTAAGTTATTGCAGACACAGTCAATTTCCTCTTTTATGAAGGTATATATAGGTCATATATGGCATTGTGAAGGTCTATGGTACATGCTGTCAGTTTGCACTGTTGAGGCCCTTAACCATGACAAATATGTGGACTTTAACGTACCCTTTGTTTCTCCCCGAGGATGGAAATAAGAGCCATCGCCCTAACGGTGAATTTGCATTGACAACTCATTATGATATGAGTTGAATTGCTTTCAAAATGAACAACCTGGTTTTTCCGTATGATATCATGAAACTGGAGTAATTAACGCATCTCCGCTACAGGATGATCGATCGGTGGGCGGACACGGGAAACGCGGCCGTAGATGTCGATGATAAGCTGATGGCTCACTCTCCCATACATCTGTTCCTTCATTTGTTTCACTGTTTGAGTAATTAGTTTGGCACATGATCTCCGTGCTGTCCGGCGGCTCGTTCTTCAAACCTGTGAAGTCTCGCGGAACCTGAAACAGCCCCCAGACACTCGATCCATTTCAGCGATGAAGCTTTACCTGGACATCATCCTGGTGAAAGAATGAGAGCCAAATTTACTGAGCAATAGCTGCAGCATGAAAATATTTGACACGTTTGCGCTTGCAAACACCAACATATTAACAACCGATTTACCAAGACTTGTTCTAATTATACGATCGAAAACAAAATGGAGACGTCCATAATGAGGCCATATATGGCATGTTTACACATCCAGATAACAAGGCGCTCCGAGATGGCTACCTAGCAACCAGGTGGAAGTTGAGAGGGAACCACGAGAAAAATAAAACTTATCATGTACCAATATCAGGTAATAGATGTAACGGCTAGCATGGCACAGCTTCATAATGCCATATTACAGTATATAAATTAAACACTAACCAAGAGGCGTATGTTTTGGAATGACATCGTGGTCAAAATGAATTTACTAGGTATAGAGTAACAAAAAGAACAGTATAGGAAGTAAAGAAAATATGACATGATGTTAGGCATCATACAAAAAGCTTTCCTACAACA
Organism: Albula goreensis; assembly: GCA_022829145.1. Taxonomy (NCBI): domain Eukaryota; kingdom Metazoa; phylum Chordata; class Actinopteri; order Albuliformes; family Albulidae; genus Albula; species Albula goreensis. The sequence continues at coordinate 31,912,574 of CM040747.1, forward strand.
TAATAAGGGCAAAACACAGCTGGTGGTCTAACAACAGAACAACAGACAGAATGTTAACATCGATTGGAATAAGGTTATTACAGCACGGCTAATACATCCCACCTGTCCCATCCTCTCACTGTAGATAGAGCTACTCTAAATAAAGCTGCCGTGACGTGAACCGTTGCTACAACATTTGTGATTATTTGTTTTGAATCACAATCTGTACATTCATGGGATATGTGTGTTTTCTATTTATGAACACTTGTTCGTTGTATGATAGAACAACCCATCTGTAAGTCATGTAACTCTACTGAAAAGACCAAGAGGGGAGGACATGTAGTTAACAGTTAACAGCATCACCACAGCCGACAGAACATTTTCCTTGGGTTCATGGCTCAAATTCCTCCAGTAGCGCGATTATGTTGTGACTGTGTAACCCTGTGTAATATCACAGCAGTATTTGCAGTTAGCCTAACTGAAAGAGGGTAGCTCTGGGACAGCACTGAATTTACCGCCCGATTTCAGAACTCGTAAAAATTCCCACACAAAGATGGGAGTCGCACTTATCGCAAGGTTTAGTAAATCGCCCTCATTTGCTAAATTTACATCTGGTTTTAGGGCCCTCGCCCCAGGTATACATATGCGTGAACAGATTTTACTATGCATCAAGAGGAAAGTCGCAAAGTGACAAAGTCACCACAAATCCCAGTTTAATATCGATTTTCACCCATTGCGACTGTTTAGTAATTCGCACGTAAGTACTGAGATGTTTTAGCGGCTGCTTTTACGCCCGAAAAGCAGTCACAGTCCTCTAGTTAATCTGGCTCAGAGTGCTTTATGGGCCTTTGCTAATTCTGCATCTCCACCCCAACTAGAAACTATCCTAACACTACACTTCATTTAGGTATTACATTATGTTTAGGCTTTTAGGCAATTACAGATAACACTTTTGCAATTAGGCATTACATGACATTACATTTATGCACTTAGCAGACATTACATTAAATTAAATGTAGGCTTTAGGCGTTGCATTTACATTGCAGTCAGCATTGAATGTCTTTTTGTGGTGTGGTTTGCTGACTGGGAGAAGGGGGAGGCAGGGGTACAGCGATGCAGTTCATTAGGTGAGGGAGCGGCAGGAAAAATATAAGCGTGACTGACAGGGAGCTATGTACCGGAGTCCTCTCTTCTGCTAGGCTCTGGCGGGGCTGTGGAGAGCCGGTGTAGTCTGTGTTCCTGACTGCTGGTCTGATCTGGCCCTCCAGGCTGCCCCAGGGCTGGTTAACCTTCACACCGGCAGGGGAACAGACTGCCCGCCTGGCCCACAACAGGACGATGGACCCCCAGTCTCATCCATGGAGAAAGCCCAGTGTGAGTGTGTCCTTTAGCTCTAGCCTAGCTCTAAAATGCCCGATTCAGCTAATCAAGGTGGTGATTGAAGACCATGATTTGTTGAGCCAGGGGTTTTGGTTCTGGATCCTGTGTCCACATTTGCCTTCCGTGGATAAGACTAGCGGAGGCCCCCAGCCTCGGCCCTGCAGAGAGATCCAGGCTCATCAGGGTGGAGCTCCAGCTCTCTGCTCTCGGAGCCGTAGACTGTTGCTCACACACCTTTATACTTCCCTGTTTTTATTTCTTGTTGTTTATGAATATGGGAAGGAAGCACAGTAGGTCCATGTCAAGTCCCTGAATGCAGTGATGACATACGTCATGTATGTGGGTCAGGCGGAATTGTGCAGCTGGTGGTCTACTGCTCCAGCTCCACCCTGCAGCCAGACACCCCGTAGGACACGCTGTCCTTGTGCCTCGCCTCTACTTTTCACAATCAGTAACACGCTTCTCCTAATGGCTCCCCCCAGAGTCTGGGCCATACCTGTCTAAATTGACAGAGGATGCCGCAGGGAAGAGACAGGCCCACAGCTGTGATTAAAGTGTAAAATTGGGGGTGGGTGGAGGTGGGGGAGGATTTCACACAGATGCTACTCTTTTGTAGTGAGCGAGATGAGTCCTTCCACCTCCTCTGCCTCCTTCTCAGGTTGAATGCGCTTTGAAGCCACGAGTTGAAAGTATACGATTAATAAATATATGTAAATGGAGCGCATCACCCGATTACAGCAATGTACGAGAGAGGTTCAGTCAAAGAGGAGGAGATGTGACCTAACATGTCCCTAGGCTGGCTCCGAAAGCTCTGCTGAAACTCCCAGGCAGACAAAGGGGTTGCCGTGCCAAAACTTGCAGCTTGGTCCAGTCTGGGACTGTTTCAGAAGCGCACAGTGGTGTGAGAATTAAACCCCCTACGCCCCGAAGCGGGAACCTGGGGTTTAACGGTCACCGGGGGAGAAACAACACCTCGGCCCATTTCTATGAATGATAGCGGCGTTCCCCCCCCCCCACCTCCACAACAGGGGTGCGTGGAGGGCGATACCGGGAGCTGTATCAGCGATGAATTACAACATCAATAAACGTTTCCCACCATCACCCCAGTAATAACAGCGGGCAGCTTTTATGCCTGGATGTGGAGGACATAAAAAGATAATAAGGTCATAAAAAATGATGTATGGTGTGATCATTAAGGAAAAATCCCAAGCATTTTCACTCCTTACAGCTGAAAATGTGGATAAACAGATCAATTAAACACTTTTCTCAATAATACTGTACGTATACAAGGGAATGTGGGCTAATTAATTTAGCAGGTAAACCTACTTTGTTATGTTTGGAATTATGTTTGTTTGTCTTGTGTTATCGCATTACTGATAACATTAAAAGAAAAATTCATACGCTTTTGTATGAAGATTTTCATGTTTTTTTGCCTGAGCTCTACAAATGGAATTATTTGTGAAATACAAACGATACAAAAAGTAGGTTATTTGTTCATTTTTAGCAGGGGGATGGCCCAATGAAAGCCACTCCCCTGCCCCCACACCACCAACCAACACATACACACACACACACACACACACAAATGGGGATGGCAGGTTAACAAGAGGGATGCATTTTGGTCAGTTTGCTAACAAGGCGGATAGCATGCCTGCTCAATTCGCTTCCTGGATATAAAGGTTTTTTAAATGTGAGGATAGCAATATTTTATTTGGGGGGGGGTATAAAACTTGTACCATACTGCAATATCTTGACTCTTTGACCTTGAGAATCACAGTAAATTAAACACTCCACTGCTCTATTCCACACTTAACCATTCCAAGGGAGGATGGCTTGCAGCAGAGCCCAAAAAAACGAGGCGTTTGTTGGGCTAACTGATTAACGCTTCTCGTTATAATGAGGATATTTGCACAATCGTATTTGTAAACGAGCAGATCTGAGATATGGCGCACAAGTCCCGCTCTGCCTAAGCCGGCCTGCTCAGTATTCCGGTGCTGTAGAGAAGCGAGCACCTGTTATGTATACCTGTAAACAGGGCTGCTTTGTCTCCTCACGGCCATGACTTCATAACGCGCCTTATTCACAGGCAACGCACACTGAGCCTCTCTGTGTACACACTGCGCTCAGGAGAAAGGTCCCCCCCCACCCAAAAAAGGGAGGGAAACAGCACAAATGAAGGTAGTCATACAGATAATCTCACCACAAGCATGACAGCATCACAATTCCTACTGTTTTTTCCCGTTTCTTTGTTTTCTTTCCTCTTTGCTGTTTCCCGCCTGGAAACAGCGGTTGTACCCTGCTCCTGTGTCGTCTCCAAACAGACCACATGTTTAACTGCTCTGCAGCTGAAAACCTTGGCATATCTCTGACATGTATGTCTTTTAACCAGCAACTACTTTAAATAAAACAGCCACTGTGCTGCTATAGGAGGGCTGGAATAGAATAGAATAACTTTATTTTTACTCAGGGTAACTTCAGCAGTACAAGAAACTACATAAAGAATATATAAATTGTATGAATGAATAAAATAACAGAAAAATTTAGATGTTCCCTCAATTACACCAATATTGATGGAAATTACAAATTAAGAACTCTGTAAAGGCAATTCTATGAATAACTTACATAAATTACGTAAAACTTACATAAATATATTTAAGATCAGTAGTATCTGAAATACATTTAGGATTAATCAGAAACGTTAACATTGAAACTGAGTTGTTCTGTGCCGTTGATGCAGTAAAATGATGTGGGCACAAACGCCCTCAGTGCCCTCGGTAAGGACCACGGTCTTCTTCCTGATGGCGAGATCTCAAACAGATGATTCAGAGAATGTGAGCAGGAGCCCATTATTCTTCTTCATTCCTCTGCTGTCCGTTCCTCATAAAGCTGTTTTAGAGGTCCTCATAAGTCACAGATGGAGGGCAGCTAATAACCTGCAGGTGTCTTTGGGAACCGGGGCGGAATTTATGTCACCCAGCCATGGTGGGACTAAATAAGATGTGGAATCAGGGTAAAATTAGCACTTTTTTGGTTTTACAGTTTGTGGAACCTCACTGGGTATGGTTTGGCAGTACATTTGTCCTCAGGGGGTGTGGTTGATCCTCAGTGGGTGTGATTTCACAGTGGGTGGGGCCTCAGTGAGATTTTGCAGCAAGTGAGGCTTCAGTGGGCGTGGGTTCATAGTGGAAAAGGGCCTCAGCTTTATACAGGGCGGATCTTGGTATCTTCTTCCTGCATCATACCGTTTTGTGAATGTTTCTGTAAATGCCTGCACCATCACTGCAGCATCCTCAGCTATCTGAGGTGGCAAACACAAGCAAACGTACCCTCTATAAAGCATGCAGCCCTTGATTCGCTGACAGAGCAGCACATGGGTTGTGCAAGTTGACCCCCCAATTTGCGTAGAAGAGCGATTTGTTATTGAGCAATGAAGCTACTACACATTGACCAGTGGAAGAACAAGCCACAGTCTGCACTGCTACTGGCATCCATATTCAGCCTGAACAGCAGTATGTATCGCTGCATTAAAAACAACCGCCTCAGCTACATTCATGACTTGGCAATTCCCCTTAGTGGGTAGTTTTCCGTATGGGGTGGGCCCATGCAGCGGGCAGCAGAATCATTATTTTATGCCCCCCCAATCTGTCTCACCCACTGCTGGGATCTGAGTGTGAAATTCTGGGTCAGCCACTAAAACGGAGAGCCCCGCTAAGCAGTGTAGCACGATAGCATCAAAATACAGAACGCAGGCAAATTGAATCAAAGCGCCATCCGGCACATTCCGATTAGGAAAACGGTGCCCGGCGCCCGGGACGCTTTGCATCCACTTTTTCCACGGGCGGTAATCACCTTACACGGCGCAGCTGGCGATCAGATACGAGGATCGCAACTCTACCCAGGGCGATCAGCTGGTACGATTTTATAATGGCGAAATGTGCCCCTGAGAAACAAATAATAATAAAGGAAAGAGAGACGGCTCATCTAATCTTCAAACAATCTCTCCCTCAGACGCCTCCCTTCTGTCTGGGATATTTTGGACTGGCAGGGGCTTTAGAATGCGAGCACGGCAGATGCAGGGGCCTTAACGAACCAGGTGCGGCGAATGCCATCTCTGAGCCTCCGGATAAGGGTGGCGTTCCTGGCACAGGCCTGAGGCCTCATTAGGTACGAGGCCACAGTGGGGCTCCATTGAACTCCATTACCATAAAGAGCTGCTGGGCAGGAGAATGGGACCTACATCATGGCAACAAACCTCCTTCTGTCTTTAACAAGGGGAGGGGGACTACATCATGGCAACCTCCTTCTGTCTTTAACAGAGGGGGGGGACTACATCATGGCAACCAACCACCTTCTGTCTTTAACAGAGGGGGGGACTACATCATGGCAACCAACCTCCTTCTGTCTTTAACAGAGGGGGGGGGACTACAATAAGGCTTTGATAATTAAAGAAGCTGAGCTGTTTTCCTCTGCACAAGACCACGTCACAATGTAAGGCGATGAATATGTTTTTTTTATGATGACTTACACACTAAAATTAAAAATAACATTAAGATATGAACAGTAAAGTTAGTGAAACCTGACACTCAAGGACCAAAACCTCAGCCCAGATCTGCACAACTATAAGGACATTCTCAGCCTCACACTTTTTCAAAACACTACACATAGTGTTTTTCAAACCATTAAACACACTTCTCTATATTAGACACAGAAATTCTAACATGATGATCACTTCTTTGCCATTTCAAGGCACTGCCTTTCAAAATATCACATCTACTGTATGAACCAATTGATCAAACACGGCCGTCAGGTGTGCAGACACTTTGGTACTTAATTGTAAACTCACCAATAAGGCATAAACACGATAAAAAGGCAACAGGAGAGTAGACCTTTCTTCAACAAAAATGGAAGGCAGCGTTGCAGTAAGAGGAAGAGGGGAAGAGGGAGACTGAGGATGAGAGGATGAGAAGATGACAAAAAGATATGTGTATTCTGATGAAAATGTTGAGAAGACATTACACAACAGTCTCACGTCAAAAATTTGTCAATCTCTTGCCATTTACTTACTTTACGAACAATCAAGACACTTTTTTCCTGTGTGCCAGAAGAATGTAGCTCATTTACTATCATTTAGAGCCAAAAACTCAAATATTTTTGTGTCAACCCATTTTTTCACTCTTTGGAGATAAGGCTACAGTCTTATGTCTTTTCTAGATTTTCAGTAAAACACATACATCCAGTTTCCTTACTTTTACACCATTTCTGACAAGTTTTTCTGTTGCGGGTGGAGAATATAGGTGATTTACTGTCATTTAGTGGAAAAAATTTATTATTTTGTGTCAACCCATTTTTCCACTTTTTAAAGGTAAGACGTCAATCTTTTGCCTTTTACTTACTTTACAAACAATCAGGACACTTTTTGCTGTGTGCCAGAAGAATACAGCTCATTTACTATCATTTAGAGCCAAAAACTCAAATATTTTTGTGTCAACCCATTTTTCACTCTTTGGAGGTAAGACTATAGTCTTATGTCTTTTCTAGATTTTCAGTAAAACACATACATCCAGTTTCCTTACTTTTACACCATTTTTGACAAGTTTTTTTCTGTTGGGTGGAGAATATTAGGTGATTTACTGTCATTTAGTGGCAAAAAATTTATTATTTTTGTGTCAACCCATTTTTCCACTTTTTAAAGGTAAGATGTCAATCTTTTGCCTTTTACTTACTTTACAAACAATCAGGACACTTTTTGCTGTGTGCCAGAAGAATATAGCTCATTTACTATCATTTAGAGCCAAAAACTCAAATATTTTTGTGTCAACCCATTTTTCACTCTTTGGAGGTAAGACTATAGTCTTATGTCTTTTCTAGATTTTCAGTAAAACACACATCCAGTTTCCTTACTTTTACACCATTTCTGACAAGTTTTTCTGTTGCAGGTGGAGAATATTGGTGATTTACTGTCATTTAGATGTAAAAAATCAATTATTTTTGTGTCAACCCATTTTTCCACTTTTTGAAGGTAAGACGTCAATCTTTTGCCTTTTACTTACTTTACAAACAATCAAGACACTTTTTTCCTGTGTGCCAGAAGAATATAGCTCATTTACTATCATTTAGAGCCAAAAACTCAAATATTTTTGTGTCAACCCATTTTTTTCACTCTTTGGAGGTAAGACTATAGTCTTATGTCTTTTCTAGATTTTCAGTAAAACACATACATCCAGTTTCCTTACTTTTACACCATTTCTGACAAGTTTTTCTGTTGCAGGTGGAGAATATTGGTGATTTACTGTCATTTAGAGGCAAAAAAATCAATTATTTTTGTGTCAACCCATTTTTCCACTTTTTGGAGGTAAGATGTCAATCTTTTGCCTTTTACTTACTTTACAAACAATCAGGACACTTTTTTGCTGTGTGCCAGAAGAATACAGCTCATTTACTATCATTTAGAGCCAAAAACTCAAATATTTTTGTGTCAACCCATTTTTTTCACTCTTTGGAGATAAGACTATAGTCTTATGTCTTTTCTAGATTTTCAGTAAAACACATTTATCCAGTTTCCTTACTTTTACACCATTTCTGACAAGTTTTTCTGTTGCGGGTGGAGAATATAGGTGATTTACTGCCATTTAGTGGCAAAAACTCTATTATTTTTGTGTCAACCCATTTTTCCACTTTTTGAAGGTAAGACGTCAATCTTTTGCCTTTTACTTACTTTACAAACAATCAGGACACTTTTTTTTTTTTTGCCAGAAGAATACAGCTCATTTACTATCATTTAGAGCCAAAAACTCAAATATTTTTGTGTCAACCCATTTTTTCACTCTTTGGAGGTAAGACTATAGTCTTATGTCTTTTCTAGATTTTCAGTAAAACACATATATCCAGTTTCCTTACTTTTACACCATTTCTGACAAGTTTTTCTGTTGCAGGTGGAGAATATTGGTGATTTACTGTCATTTAGAGGCAAAAAATCAATTATTTTTGTGTCAACCCATTTTTCCACTTTTTGAAGGTAAGACGTCAATCTTTTGCCTTTTACTTACTTTACAAACAATCAGGACACTTTTTGGCTGTGTGCCAGAAGAATATAGCTAATTTTCTATCATTTAGAGCCAAAAACTCAAATATTTTTGTGTCAACCCATTTTTTCACTCTTTGGAGGTAAGACTATAGTCTTATGTCTTTTCTAGATTTTCAGTAAAACACATACATCCAGTTTCCTTACTTTTACACCATTTCTGACAAGTTTTTCTGTTGCAGGTGGAGAATATAGGTGATTTACTGTCATTTAGAGGCAAAAAATCAATTATTTTTGTGTCAACCCATTTTTCCACTTTTTGAAGGTAAGACGTCAATCTTTTGCCTTTTACTTACTTTACAAACAATCAGGACACTTTTTGCTGAGTGCCAGAAGAATATGGTTCATTTACTATCATTTAGAGCCAAAAACTCAAATATTTTTGTGTCAACCCATTTTTTCACTCTTTGGAGGTAAGACTATAGTCTTATGTCTTTTCTAGATTTTCAGTAAAACACATACATCCAGTTTCCTTACTTTTACACCATTTCTGACAAGTTTTTCTGTTGCAGGTGGAGAATATTGGTGATTTACTGTCATTTAGTGGGAAAAAATCAATTATTTTTGTGTCAACCCATTTTTCCACTTTTTGGAGGTAAGATGTCAATCTTTTGCCTTTTACTTACTTTACAAACAATCAGGACACTTTTTTGCTGTGTGCCAGAAGAATATAGCTCATTTACTATCATTTAGAGCCAAAAACTCAAATATTTTTGTGTCAACCCATTTTTTCACTCTTTGGAGGTAAGACTATAGTCTTATGTCTTTTCTAGATTTTCAGTAAAACACATACATCCAGTTTCCTTACTTTTACACCATTTCTGACAAGTTTTTCTGTTGCAGGTGGAGAATATAGGTGATTTACTGTCATTTAGAGGCAAAAAATCAATTATTTTTGTGTCAACCCATTTTTCCACTTTTGGAAGGTAAGATGTCAATCTTTTGCCTTTTACTTACTTTACAAACAATCAGGACACTTTTTTGCTGTGTGCCAGAAGAATATAGCTCATTTACTATCATTTAGAGCCAAAAACTCAAATATTTTTGTGTCAACCCATTTTTTCACTCTTTGGAGGATAAGACTATAGTCTTATGTCTTTTCTAGATTTTCAGTAAAACACATTTATCCAGTTTCCTTACTTTTACACCATTTCTGACAAGTTTTTTCTGTTGCAGGTGGAGAATATTGGTGATTTACTGTCATTTAGAGGCAAAAAATCAATTATTTTTGTGTCAACCCATTTTTCCACTTTTTGGAGGTAAGACGTCAATCTTTTGCCTTTTACTTACTTTACAAACAATCAGGACACTTTTTGGCTGTGTGCCAGAAGAATATAGCTCATTTACTATCATTTAGAGCCAAAAACTCAAATATTTTTGTGTCAACCCATTTTTTCACTCTTTGGAGGTAAGACTATAGTCTTATGTCTTTTCTAGATTTTCAGTAAAACACATTTATCCAGTTTCCTTACTTTTACACCATTTCTGACAAGTTTTTCTGTTGCAGGTGGAGAATATTGGTGATTTACTGTCATTTAGTGGCAAAAAATCAATTATTTTTGTGTCAACCCATTTTTCCACTTTTTGAAGGTAAGACGTCAATCTTTTGCCTTTTACTTACTTTACAAACAATCAGGACACTTTTTTGCTGTGTGCCAGAAGAATACAGCTCATTTACTATCATTTAGAGCCAAAAACTCAAATATTTTTGTGTCAACCCATTTTTTCACTCTTTGGAGGTAAGACTATAGTCTTATGTCTTTTCTAGATTTTCAGTAAAACACATACATCCAGTTTCCTTACTTTTACACCATTTCTGACAAGTTTTTCTGTTGCAGGTGGAGAATATTGGTGATTTACTGTCATTTAGATGTAAAAATCAATTATTTTTGTGTCAACCCATTTTTCCACTTTTTGAAGGTAAGACGTCAATCTTTTGCCTTTTACTTACTTTACAAACAATCAAGACACTTTTTTCCTGTGTGCCAGAAGAATATAGCTCATTTACTATCATTTAGAGCCAAAAACTCAAATATTTTTGTGTCAACCCATTTTTTCACTCTTTGGAGGTAAGACTATAGTCTTATGTCTTTTCTAGATTTTCAGTAAAACACATACATCCAGTTTCCTTACTTTTACACCATTTCTGACAAGTTTTTCTGTTGCAGGTGGAGAATATTGGTGATTTACTGTCATTTAGAGGAAAAAAATCAATTATTTTTGTGTCAACCCATTTTTCCACTTTTTGGAGGTAAGACGTCAATCTTTTGCCTTTTACTTACTTTACAAACAATCAGGACACTTTTTTGCTGTGTGCCAGAAGAATATGGTTCATTTACTATCATTTAGAGCCAAAAACTCAAATATTTTTGTGTCAACCCATTTTTTTCACTCTTTGGAGGTAAGACTATAGTCTTATGTCTTTTCTAGATTTTCAGTAAAACACATACATCCAGTTTCCTTACTTTTACACCATTTCTGACAAGTTTTTCTGTTGCGGGTGGAGAATATAGGTGATTTACTGGCATTTAGATGTAAAAAATCAATTTATTTTTGTGTCAACCCATTTTTCCAGTTTTTGAAGGTAAGACGTCAATCTTTTGCCTTTTACTTACTTTACAAACAATCAGGACACTTTTTTTGCTGTGTGCCAGAAGAATATAGCTCATTTACTATCATTTAGAGCCAAAAACTCAAATATTTTTGTGTCAACCCATTTTTTCACTCTTTGGAGGTAAGACTATAGTCTTATGTCTTTTCTAGATTTTCAGTAAAACACATACATCCAGTTTCCTTACTTTTACACCATTTCTGACAAGTTTTTCTGTTGCAGGTGGAGAATATTTAGGTGATTTACTGTCATTTAGTGGAAAAAATCTATTATTTTTGTGTCAACCCATTTTTCCACTTTTTGAAGGTAAGACGTCAATCTTTTTGCCTTTTACTTACTTTACAAACAATCAGGACACTTTTTTGCTGTGTGCCAGAAGAATATAGCTCATTTCTATCATTTAGAGCCAAAAACTCAAATTTTTGTGTCAACCCATTTTTCACTCTTTGGAGGTAAGACTATAGTCTTATGTCTTTTCTAGATTTTCAGTAAAACACATATATCCAGTTTCCTTACTTTTACACCATTTCTGACAAGTTTTTCTGTTGCAGGTGGAGAATATTGATGATTTAATTTTGTTGAGAGGCAAAAAATCAATTATTTTTGTGTCAACCCATTTTTCCACTTTTTGGAGGTAAGACGTCAACTGTTTTGCCTTTTACTTACTTTACAAACAATCAGGACACTTTTTTGCTGTGTGCCAGAAGAATATAGCTCATTTACTATCATTTAGAGCCAAAAACCAAAATCTCAAATATTTTTTTTTTTGTGTCAACCCATTTTTTCACTCAGTTTTTGGAGGTAAGACTATAGTCTTATGTCTTTTCTAGATTTTCAGTAAAACACATATATCCAATTTCCTTCCTTACTTACACCATTTCTGACAACTTTTTCTTTTCTGGTTGGGTAATATAGGCGATTTACTGGCATTTAGATCCAAAAACTCAAATATTTTTTGTCAACCCATTTTCTCACTTTTTGGAGGTAAGACTATAGTCTTATGTCTGTTTTAGATTTTCAAACACGGCCTTCAGGTATACAGACACTTAGCTGCTGAATATTACACTCATCAATCAGGTGTAAGCACTATAACAAGGCAACAGGTGAGTTTACCTTTCTTCAACAAAAATGAAAGGCAACATTGCTGAAAGAGGAAGAGGGAGACTGACGATGGGAGGGAAGAGGGGTCGGGAAAGGCAGAGAAAGATGAAGAGATAGAGGTTGACTCAGAGGAGTTTGTGGACAAAGAGGAGGACCACATTTATCAAATGAGATTTGACTAACACTGGTTGCCTTTGAGAGAGGCTGGACAGAGAGTTAATCTCAACCTCAGCAGATATACTATTGCAATAGTAATTCGGACATTTCGACAAGAGCACAGGTGAAAAACAACTTTCCTCTCCTGTTTTCACATCCTCACATTTTTAGACAGACTACATAACATCGTCCCAGCAGAAGACCAAGTGGATACAACGCAGATGAAATGCGTCAATGTATCTTCCCACCGATCTGCACTGCTCCAAAACTGGTTTTGTCGGCATTCACATACCCTCCCACCACACTCTTCCTTCCTGACCCCATTGAGGAGTATTTTTCGGCATGGCGGTGGAAGGTTTACGATCTGTGGAGGAGGCCTGTGGCTGAATCGATGTAGGGTCTGTGCAAAGACGGATTCGCCATTCGAGCAGATTCTTTCCTCTCTGTCTTGCGAGAGACATGGCCTGTGATGTGGATGAAGTGCTTTGGCCAGCTGGGCAAAGAGATGACGTTTTTTTTCATCTCCAAAAATGTTTTTTCTGTGTTTCTGTACTGTATTCTATTCAGAATATGCTCTGTTCTGATTTTCGATGCAAAATACAACCTTTGGAAATGCATGGATGTACTGACTGATTTTATAATGTGGAGAAGAATAATTACTTTCATCGGTGTGCAGTACTGGTCTTGTGTGTTTGTTTTGGTCAATACATTTTTGTACTTTAACAGTAGCTCTGAAAAATATCAGACCCAGACTATATGGTTAGAAAAGCAGAAATGTTAAAAGTATTTTAAACAAGTAAAATTGTTTTAGATTGAGCACAGCAGTCTGTAGCTGGATCAAACATAATCAGATCGTATGAACCATGTGTGTACCATATGGTGACAAAATTGGGTTTTTATAAATTGTGTAGTTTTGAATGAGGTGTTTCATTTTGCAAAAGATCTGACGTGTTCTGCTACTTGTGTATGTGGTTGTGTGAATTATGTGTAGTGTTTTGAAATGTATATTTGGAGAACTTTTTGACTTTCTGAATTCCCATGTCCCCCAACATGACTTTCTGAATGATAAAATATAGAAACAATGAAGAGGTTTATGTGGGCTAAATACATCATCAACAGTCAGAATATATTCTTCTTAAATTATGAGATAAATCCTGTTCCAGAATACCACCATATGTATGACATAATTTAAACGAAATCATGTTTATGTAAATTACACATTTGCATGCATATACATTATCAGTGCTTGTGTAGGATAGTGGCAGATGTGGGTGTTCCAAACACATGTGCAAGTCAATCTGGTCCATTGCCTGAAATAACAATGAAGATTATTTTGGTGGAAAAAAAAACCTGTGGGGACATTCAAGTTGCACACATAGTGTTTACCAAACACATGGTCCCAGAGTTCCACACAGGTGAGGCAGCACCTGGCACGCCCTTGCCGGGGTGAGATGGTGGACGACTGGCCAGGGCGGTGGGTGGCAGTAAGGGGGGCTAGGGGGGCTTTCTGGGTTTGCGAACTGAACATACGTTGACTGCACATTCATTGCTGTTTGGGCATTTAACATCAGAGCCAGTGTGTGACCTGTATCAGGTCTGTGGACTTAAAAACAGCCACCGCGTGAATTGGAGGACTCTCTCTCTCTCCGTCTCTCTCTCTAGCCAACCTGAGCAAAGACGAGGCAGCAGGGCCGGAAGGTCCATGGAGGTATGCGGCCATAATCTTCATAACTGGGTTTGCAGAGTTGTTAAAATACTCATTACCTTTTAATTAAAACACCAGGCTGTAAAATGCCTCATCATTCTGCGTTTCTTTTTTTTTTTTTTTGCTGCAAAATTATTCACCATAAATCACAACAAAGGGATACAGTCCTTACCACTTATTAAAATGCCTTCAGGTTTGGCCCTTTGTGAATTATTCACTTTCATTAATGGAAAGTAATGTGCGTAATACTGGAAATTATCAGCCATGAATTATTCATGAGCAATTAATAAGGAATTTATATTGCATGACGTTCTTTGTGAAGGCCTGATTCCTTTATTTTTTTGCTGATATGCAATCAGGCCTTGCGATTCAAACTGATGAGGAAATGGCCGCTATCGCTAATGGAAGGATATATGAAATCATCTTTTATCGTCAGCATGATATGAAATGATTTCTAAACCCACAGTTGTAATGCACAAGCAGTACCAGGCCTTCACATTAGTCTATGGTCTTTAAAAATGCCGGTTTGCGTACGGTTGTCACGTCCAATTAAACGGTCTCGCTGGGTTTTGCTTCCAGTTGGAAGTGTGTGATGGTCTATCCAGCAAGATATGAATTTGTATAGAGGAGTGTATTTCAGTGCACCTCTATCTGTGGATCTGGGCCTGGTTTCCCAGAACCCTTTATGCTCTAAGACTAAAACCATTTCAAAACCATTGAAATTCAAGGACATGAAGATGATCTTAAAGCTAAATTAGCTTTAAGATCATTAAAGCCCTCTCCTGCTCTGTGAAAGACCACCAAAGGCATACAGCCTGAAGTCTTGACTGTGACTTGACAACTCTTACCTCATAAAAGTGAAAAAATGAGTTGACACAAAAATATTTTATTTTTTTACTTTAAATGATACTAAATCTGCTATATTCTCCAATTATGTAAGATAAAGTCGGAAGGAATTATTTAAAAGTAAATGCGAGCTATGTCATACTGAAAAAAAGCATGTTGTTTCACCCTTGCTGTTTCAAACATCAAGACAAAAAAATTACTTTGTTAAATTCCTTTACAGTTGTTCATAGTTAAATATCTACTTTCATGGTCTCCACTGGATTTTAATTTCCATTGAATTTCAATTAAGTAATATTTGAACAGAAAAACCCTAATTGGCAGTGATGAGATTCAATTCATTATGATAATTATTTTACTACATCATACATATGTTAATGAATTCAATTTAAAATGTGTCGATAAATTTCTATATTGTTGCCCATATCAATGTTGCTGAATTCATTATTTTTATATTTATTTGCTATCCTTTTTTAAGACAATTCTTCATGGACTTCCCCTGAAATGAGATGTTTTGTGAAAATGTTTGTGGAGCTCCAACACACTCAGCTATAAAAGATAAGAGCTTTTCTATGGCCTGAAGTTACTTCATTATCAGGCAATGGATGCCTGGGAGCCATTAGCATCAGCTGCTTGTGATTGGTCTAATGCTGCTGTCCATGGTGCTGAAGGTGTCCAGTGCTTTAGGGGGGCGGTAGACCTCTCTGACAGGTGCCAACGCAGCCCATTCTTATCCTCCTCTCCCATTATCACAATTACACAACCACAACAACAACCATACAATCACAGGGTGCCAACTTCGACCTCGCATTGGTCTCCTTACGTGGGCCACGTGTGAACTCGTGATCGAAGTTGTCATCAACCTCCACCCCCTTTCAGGAGTGAAGCCATTTCCTTTCGCCTTACCTTAGTCTTTGACTCATTGAGCTAGCTGGATTTCTTGCAAACCTGCCCTCGCCGTTACAATTGCACAGATATCCTGCTGAAAAACTGCAGAGTGCAAAAAAAATCAGACGATACAATGTATTGGACAAAGTAAAGGTAAGATTAATCTGTATGATCAGTAAGAACATACTTGGAAAACATCTCTATTTGTGAAAGTTTATCGGGAATAAATGCTGAGAACTGTCAGTGAATATGAAAAATAATTAATAGAGAACAACAGAAAGAGAGAAAACCTTTGGGAATGAATTCCTAAAGGCAAGAGCAAAACAAAAAGAAACATTGATATATTGGTCTAAAAAAGGTACAGTGATTGCAGGCAACATTGCTTGCCAGCGTTATGATTTGATCCCAGGGTAACTTGTTAAAGCTCTGTTACGCGCTCAGATTCATTCCGTGTGATCATGCAGGATAAGTCAGCGTCGATACTGCTCTTTTGTTGAAGCTCTTACTTTTGTGAAAGCCCTCAGTCCTACAGCCAATTATTTACATACAGCTCAGAGGACGCGTTGGACCACTTTGAAGAAATGAAAACAAATGCAATCTCTTTCTTTTTTCTCTGTTGTCCTGATTCATCCATAGCAATGGAAAATAATTCCAAACCGACTGACAAATACACCAAACATTATTTATTGATGATGCGATTTAGAATCGCGCAGTTCAATGTCTTTGATTTCTTTCCTAATTAATCTTCTTTCTGTCTCTCATTATAGACTATTGCCAAAGCAAATTAGTTTTTAAAAAGTATTCTAAAATATTCTGAACAAAAAACAATAACAACTGGAATTGTTTAACATTAATTTCAGTAGTCCATTAATAACAATATTTATTATTTTATCTTGTAATTTAATTTGCAATTTAATTATGAATTCTAGCAAAATGCTGATAATTCAATGTTTTGTAACTGGGGATAGGAGGAATATTTATCTTGTAAGTTTGAGTTGAGTAATTATTCACAGTGTGGGAACAAGTGTGTCCCTATCCCAGCCTCACCTGATACCCTGTCCCTTCCTGCTTCCTGCTTCCTGCCTCCCAGCCTCCTTCTCTATTTATCTCTCTCTGACCTTACTTCGTCTGGGAGATAAGGAAAGTTATCAACATCGCCTGCAAGTCTCAACTAATGATATAAGCCAAAGTCAATTATTTTTCCTTTGAAATATCAACACGACTGCTTATCCAAGGCTAATGAACAAAGGCATAAATGCACACAAGTAAATACAATAATAATGCGCTAAATTAGCTTGTGCAGTCGAGGGGACCAATAATTCCAGAGCGGGATGGAAAATCTTTGCGAGTGAACAAATACTCATAGATGAAGGTTTGTTGTGCACGCTCAATTGTAGCGAGCGTATTTAAAAATGCTGGTTTTGTTCAGGGTTCTTGGATTTGGGCTTAGGTGAATACATTTCACATCACCCATTGCTCACTATTTCGCTTGACACCCTCACCTTTGCTGTTTGTGTTTTGCTGCCTTCCGGCCAATGAAAGAGTAGCCAGGTGTCCAAAGCCTACCAGGTCGTTATCAGTGAGAGATACACAACTCCCTACACACCCTACAGGTCGGAGGACTCTATAACATGCATGAAAACTACTGTGCTGTAGGGTATAGCTAGTTCTCCTGTAGTACTGTGTACTTTGAGGGTGGTATAGGCTCAGATAAAAAAATCCATTGAAGGACTACATACAGTATGTGGCAAACCAGTAAATCAAGAGACATAAAAATGTGCAGAGAGAGGTTGAAACACACTTCCACGGACGCAGGGTTGCATTTAACCAAACAAAAACGAAAATAAATTTCAAAAACCAACGAAAAAACAGCTCTGGATCTGACAGGTGCTGAACCAAAAGTCCCTCAAGGATTAGACTCAGTAACACGTCTTGAACGTATTCTCTCCACTCGCGATCTGTGCTTATTCACTTCACGTTAAAGACACCCCCTGCAAAAAAAAAAAAAAAAAAAAAGCAGTTTTAGGCTTGCGGAAAGCTCCTCTCTGGAGCCCTTTTGATCCGCTGGAATTCCTGTATTACAGTATCAGTGTGGTGTCGGGTGGGGGGTTTAAGCACTCGCTGCCACATGACAAAGCCCTAGCATGACATCTGGGGTGAATCAGCCATCCTGCAGCGGTCCAGGGGATGTGATTAGTCTATAGCCTCGCGGTATGGCCTCAAAGAACAAGGTGTGAAAGGCCGAAAGTGCTCCAACTGCCAAACAGAGATTACTGTGGGGAGCTCTCTCTCTCTCTCTCTCTCGCTCGCTTTCTGTCTCTATCTCTCTTTCACGCCAAGCGAAATTTAATTGGACTTTGGGGGCAGAAAGCCCCAAAATGAATCTCCTTCCTCTCCCAAGAGGGAGGCGGATATAAGTCTTGTCGCCACGGCCTTCTTGAAGGGAATGTTGCGTCTGGTTTGAAGCGTTTTTTTTTTGTTTTGCGCGAATGCGAAGGTAAGTGCACAGACAGCGGTGTCCATGTGGTTCAAAAGGCTTTCGGGTTTGCGTTAGAGATGCATTTGGATTCGATTTTTGTTTTTAATTGGATTTTAGAAGAACCTCTTCTCATAGAATGCCTCACACCCCTTACGAAAGATTCATTTGTCCAAATAAACGGATGATTTTAAAGCTTTTCGCCTAATGAAAGGCCTCCTTAATTTAATGTCACTCCTTGTCAGACAGAACAAACAATAGAAACGTACCCTTGCCTTTCCACACAAACAAATTGCTGCTTTACATGTGAAAGAGGTTTATGAAAATCTTTCAGAGGGGGAAAAAAAACACATTCAAGGCCATAACAAACTACCTGGAAATAATAATCTCATTAGCAAACACAGAGAATGAAAAGGAATTCATCTGTGCAATCTGCAATTTAATATCCCTGGTACAGCTTGCAGAAGAGTTACAATTCAGGTTTAAATGTATTTACTTCAACAAGTAGCTTCAGTGCAAAGTGAATTAATAGGATAATTGATTGAATATACATGGCGAAGATAAAGTAATGCAAACAAGAGATACAAAAGGCCATGGATTTTGGAGAAGCGAAAGCACGATGAAAAATGAGTGTATATGGAGTTTTTAATATTAACTTACTATTCACAAATTATTCATATGTTTCTCCTATAGCAGACATGTTAAAATCAACTGAATTGATATGAATTCCTCAGGCGATATGAGAGAACAGATTTTGAAAGAGGTCAAGCGGTTGATGTTGAAATCCTGGGTACGTCAGTCACAGGAGCAACAGCATGTTCTTATAACGCATCAACAGTTCCAAAAAAAGAAATCATGAATGTTGTAAAAGTCAAACAAAAAATTGCTGCTTCAGGAAGCAGGAGCAGTAGCTGCATGTCAAAGTTCACCAACAGGGATAGATTTATATTTAACAAGACAGTTTAATTTCAAAAAATAAACACAAAACATCAGCTTCTAGGCACACAAGCGTTAACCAGAAATATGGCAAGAACAAAATGTATGAATCTAAGCCTCTGTTTAGTAATAATTTATTTCTAACCCTTTGTCGAGTTACTCTTTCAGCATGAGGTCACCATGCATCCAAACGTCTTCTGCTATAGCCCCCACATCATCTATCACGCAACTCTTACATAAGCCAGTGCAGTAAGCGGTAGCCGGCTCTTGAATTCATTTAAATTCATTTGAATTTAAAATGGCCTCCGTGCGGCTCACAGAAACGGAATCACAGCCTGTGGCTAAACATGCCGCAGGCTCTCCTTCAGGAAGCAGCTAGTCTGTAAAGCAGTAGGGGCGGGCAACTCCATGGGGAAAAGCGTTTCGAGCATCACACATATCCACTGTGGTGCCATGTGCGGCAAAAGGTCTTGATCCGTGTGTGTGAATAGGACCGCTTGATATTCCCTTTGTAACTGCCACATTGGAGCAGGTTACATTTGATCATTTCTGATTGGTTCAATCTGCATAACTCTACACACACACATGCTCACCTCTATACACACGTCAGCATCCACATATCAACACGTTTTGGGGAACATACTCCATTGTTATAATTCAGCAAACAAACATATGATTCATGTCCACTTGACTGTAGCTATGTTCTAAACAGGCTATGAATTTAATTTATTCAGGCTCATGCCTGGAACTGTCACTTTCACTCGAAATCACATTTTTTGAGGAACTCCTGGATATCGTGGGCAGTTTAACAGTCAACACGAAAACGTTTGTTTTTATTTTTAATTATTTAATAATTGTAGTAATTATTAATTATTTTTTAATTATTTAAGGTGCAGAGTAAAAGTTGTGTTTGTGTGTTCCAAAAAACACTCATTAGCATGTTAATAAGTAATTTATAATCATTTGTAATCAGTTTATTGATTGTAATATCTTGTGTTTGTGAACATTAGTAAATTATACACTATCTGTGGCTTGAGACTGGCTGATGTTTGTGGTCACTATTACCTGAATTCCTGGTGCCAGTGTCAGGTCAATATACACCTGGAAGGTTGATCCAGCTGTGATTGGTTGTGGTTACAATGTCAAGCTTGCCTCAGCACAGTGTCACAATATGGCAACATGGAGTCTTCCTCAGTGAGTGTCGGCCCACCCGATGCACAGCTCTGACGCCAAGTTCAAAAAAATCATTGAAATTTTTTCTTTTATGAATTATGCAGGAAGCATGATACTAATGTCTACGGTTTTTTTCGTTGGCCTTTTTAAAAAAAGAAAACTTTGTGAATTTAACACAAATGAACATGAAAACAGACGATTAAAAGGTTGTTCCGGATTATTCGGAGATGTTCGCTTTGGTTTCTTGCCCATGAACCTGTCGCGGAAAGGCAAAATGGTTTCCGGTGAGAATACATGATTAGTTTGCATGGTGGTCCTGGTTATTATGAGAGCGCGATCTGACAAGATGACCCCCCTCCGTATGAAAGAGCGGACAGCTGAGAACAATTAGCGGGATACTGGCAGAAATTGTTGCCTGGAGACCTCGTTATCCGTTTATTCTGCTTCCAGTTAGTAGGCTAATGCAGCACCGATGTCAAGGGTCCTGTTTCGAACTAGCGTGTAGGATCAATCAGGCAACCAAAAGAAACCAGGCCAAATCCACCACCATGTCAAAGCCCACACAAAACGTCCTTAGTTTCCCCACTGAAGTCTGAGCCAGTGACTTACAACATTTCCTTCCAGTCCGGTCATTGGATGAGGTTAGGGCTCCTTACGAAAGGCGCAGACACACACTTATCTGCTGAGGGAACTCGCACAAGCTTGAGTGACGTTTACAGTAGTAGGTGATTTGCGTTCATTTACGTTCACTGAAGGTCCTGTCTTGTCGCGTTAGCGCTTTCCTTTTTTATCAATGGCCTAAGCTTCCTCCACGCTCCAATTTCTAAAGCGCATTAAATTCATTTATAGAGGTAGGTTTGCATATAAATGCGGTGAGCGCGTGGGACGAGGGGCTGGCTAAGCCATATCCTCTCCATCATCTTCTTCATCATCTGCTCATAATACAGCCTGCATTATTCACACATCTGCATATAAATAAAATCTGCGGAGCAGATATATAAAATCTGCCAGTGGTTTTTTTTTTTTTATTTTGTGGAAATTGGAAACACTTTGCCATGCATCAAACCCCAGGCTGATCTAGGGGTAATTTTATTTTAATCAACGTCAGCCGAAAAAAGGCTCTGTTACTGTTTACTATACATCACTCACTACGGCCATTCATCTGCCAAAATGGAATATGGTTCATAAACACTGACAATGGCCTCTCGGAATATTGTTTACCGTTATCGCTCAGCTTTCTGGCAGCAGGACCCACACTGAGCTTGATTTACATGCATTCAGTTTAACCGCAACTGTGCTCTGCCCAACAGTGGACAGTTAGACCAACACCTGCTGTATATCTTCGCTCCTCGTACATTATTAAAATGTTGATAACCACTGAAATAAAACAAAATATCATGTAAGAATTAAGGCTTGAACTGCCAGCAAGCTTACTGATAAAAGGGGACAACATTTAGAGGGTCATTGTCTACTAATGAATTATTATTTTTTAATTATCACCTATCCTGCTTTTTTAATTGCGGAATGGCAAGCAGGGGGTGAACAATACAGATATATATTAAGCTCCAACTGATTAAATTCAGATTATCTTGGATATCAAACCGACTGTTGCTTTGTGGAAAAAAAAGTTTCCAACTGTAAAAGAATGCCTATAGGTTCATAAATAATATCAAATGCCTACTCTATGACCAGCTGGTATTTGAGCCTGAGAGAAGATCCTTATTCCATCCTTCTCTCAGCAATGAATACTGCAATAAAATGCAAATTTACCCATTCTTTGAATGGTAAACTATAACTGGATTCTGTACTATGAATAACTGTTGAAATATGAATCTTCCCTTCAGTGTTATTCGCCTCAAAGGCACACTCTAAAACAGGAACGCAAAGGGGAACCTTTTTAGGTAATAAACAGAACGATTAATGAATCATTCACCAATTCATTTGGCAAATATTTGGCAAAACAGTTCTATAGGATAGAATTTCACATTTTTATTTTCAAAGAGTACATTAAAGGTTCCCTGCTCTATCTATACTTGTCTTTTGAGAATGGATACCATTAATACATTTATTTTGTATCTTATATCTCTGTGGTCGCACTGCTGGTTACTTCAAGTAGTTTCTTTAAGTATGCTTTAATGCACATAAGCGTACATTGAAATCAAACGTAGATCCTGAATATTAGTACTATTTTCTATCATATTTGATGCCAGTGAATGGCAAAAAGTTACAATATTTAATTTTGTCCAGGGGAGACTGTTCCTGGATCCATTTTGCAACCCATCAAATGGGCTTGTCCCAAAACCCCAGCTCTGTGCCTGGGTAGTTTCGCTGGGGAGTGAGGCATGAGTGGACTCAAACTCAGCAGCCAACCGCCAAGTGCGACTACACCTGTAACATCTGGAACACAGGGGTTATTTACGCTACTGAGGATTACAGACAGGCCTGTCATCGTTGATCACGTTAGACGGGATACGAGAACTATCTCAGAACACAGGAGAAGTCATTCTCATTCTTGACTGTAGGTGCAGCATAATTGTCTTGGAACAAACACACATAGAACAAAATAAACCCTTCAAAGTTCTGAGAAACTGGCACAGCAGAACTGGTGTGACACAGGTTCTTTCCCGTGGGCTGAATGCAGGTCCTCGCTTCTTGTCATGAATATTAATAAAAGAAATTATTAATGCATTCGGTATCGGCTTCTGAGGGCTCTGTACAGGTCAGCAATTATCCCCCAGACTTGGCTTAGGACCCTTTCAACAGATTAAAAAAAACACTCGGCATTGTATCAAATGTGTTCTTCCTCCCCTAACATCAAAATGACAACCACACCTGGAACCACACAATCAGAAATTCAGATTGATCTGTAAGCTCCAACGGTGTCCTGAGCTAAACATCAAACTTACTTCTGAGAACTGAGATTTCGGTATCCCGCTTAACAACCTCCGCCTTCCTCGGACGCTTGTATCTGGTATGTTTGAGGCACCAGACTGATGTTGCGGGATGCGGGACAAACACCTGAAATTCGGGGCTGTCCCGTGAGTTTCGGGTCATCTGGCCACCTGATCAGCACAGCATGTGTTAAAATTCCAGTTACAGAGCTGAAGACACCACTGCAGTCATTTGCTTGTTATGTAGCAAAACGTTCATACAAAAAGTGAAATATAGCTCATATAATAAAACCAGCTACAACGATTGGCTTAAAGTGTTGCAAGTGTAAACTGAGTCCCCTGAGTTTTTGATAGCATTTGTTTTGAACTTTTCAACCAATCAATGGACACTCACCTGTTGAAATCCTACAGCTTCTTCTTTGTCTTATTTTAACCTTTAGAGTTTATTTATTTTCCCTCACAGTCGTTAGTGTGTGCTCTAGCAGTGATTACCGTTAACCCAAGCTGGAGGTGGAAAGACTCTTAAAATCAGGCGGAGAGGGTGCTTGATGGTAGTGGGTTGTAGCTGGGGGGGAAAGGTTAAACACATCGCACAGGGGCACCTATGGAGATCATGGCGTCTAATAAGCTCAGGACCCGGCAGGAAGAGGATGCGGCCTCCGGCCCTGAGAGTGGGAGGACTGATTAGCTCCAGGTCACCCGGGCAACCGCATCCTTCAAGAAAAGGGACAGACAGCATTGTGTGCGCACAGAAAAAGCTTCAGCTTGTGTGTTGTCTGCCCGGTCTCCACGTTGTCGACATTGCAGAGCACAAATGCAAGGCCGGAAAATGCCCGTGTCCAGCGTTCTGGACGCCAACAGTGTACACAAGAGGAGGATTGTGAGGTACCGCAGCACAGATTCGTTGATTTGGCAACACGGATTAGGACCACAACCTCCAGCATTGCCTTCCCTGGAAATCTCTGGTAGACAATTCTTGTCAAAAATGTAACGTTTTATGGTGGCTTGAGGTATAGAGAGGGTGGAAGAAAACCCTGATTACCGTTTCAAAGTAGCTGGATCTCACGCATTGTAGCGCTAACTGAAACAGTGTGTTTGTTCAGAATCTTGTTCACGGCAATATAAGATTCAAAGCAAATCTTTTCACGCAAGTTGGAAATAACAGTTCCGTGCTTCTCCGTCTCTGTGATGCATTATTTATGAGCCTTTAAGTTCTTCATGTAAGCATTACAGTCCTGTTTCATACCAACTCACGAACAGATGCAAATACTGAAATCCTCCAAAACAATAAACAGCAATAAAACAAACATCTCCAAAATATTTTTGAAAACTAGGTTACCCATTCAATGAAGAATTAATGAGGGAATCGCAAGTGTGATGAGGTGGTTATTATGTTTATTTTTAATATTTGGCTGCGTTTCAGACTTTTCTGTTGATAAATTCATTCTACCTTACTGGCAAGAATGTGGTGCTTTTGTATTTTAATATAATTATGTATTTTTCTTGTTTTTCTTTGGACAAAGAAACAAAGGCAGAATTTATGCTAAATATGACTGAAGCTATGTTATTGCATTGGAGCAGTTCTACGGTCCCTCTACACAGTGAACTTCTCTTTTGCGATGGAGCCGGATGGTGTAGATGTTTCTAGATTCTGTTTCCATAGCAACCCGACTCAGACTCCTCTCAAACTCCACCTTGTCGTCTATGGGGGTTATTCGGTCCACCTGTGTGTGCTTTCTCCACAAACGTAAGTAAATACTACCTTCTGCTGTAATTTATTTTTCATGCCATGCTGAGAAATATTATCTCCCGTTAATCTCTGTGTATTTATGTGAAAATAGAAAATAGAAAATAGAAATTAAATTCATATTTCTTTGACACAAAAAACATAGTTTTATCATTCCTATTTGTTATTTGTTCATGAATAAACAGGCATGTAAACAAACCAGACAAGCAAAAACATCATTGTCTCCTGAAATTTGTTCTGCATGGACGAATAAATCTTAAGTTAAATCATATCTATAATCTGCCAGTCAAACTAGCTTGTTGAACTTAAAATGGTGACTGTGTGATTTAGACAAACAAATAATTGTAATTTTTGGGTACTAATGGAATTCTAAAGACAACAATTCACCAGCCCCGTCGATCAAATCATCAACAGAAATGTTAGCGACGGTGTGCTGAAAGGCTTTCGCGCGGACAAACATGTAGGCATTCTCATCAAGTGTCCCTCTTTGTCCTCCCTCCGATGATGCCATCTGCCATAGCGGTCTTTGAAATCGCTCTCTGTGTCCACACGCTGATGTGGATTCAAAGGAGGCTCCATTGTAATTTGACTGAAATCACCACGGGCTTGGAAATACGCTCGTCGAAACACAATACAATGAGTGACATGTAGTCATTTATCAGATTTCTATGGCATTTAACTTACCTAAAAGACAAATAGAATGCGTCCGTTATTAAAAGAATGTGGCACAACACATAAGTGTTTGAGCATTTTGTGACAGGTTTCTGTGATGTAGTGATATCTGAGGTGTGTACACCATGGGCATACTGTAACTCTAAGGCCTGTGTGTATTAATGTGCATATTAAATTTAATGGAGTTTCTGAAAACAAAAGTATGGGAGAGGTATTGTCAGGCAACCCCTCATTCAATAATCTCTGTCCGTCCAATCCGGTTTTCTCCGCAGGTATTAAATTGCCACGTACCCTCTCTCCCATCACGCACCCTGCTTCTGGCATCCCTCCTCCTCCCCATCTCCACCTCCATGTCTACTTCCTTTCTTCTGTGTTTCTATTTCTCTTCTAGTAGTCCGGTGGGGGGTCCACCTCACTCAAAAATTGTGAGGCACAACGTAGCCCCCTTGGACACCAAGCCCAAGATCAAATGACCTTTATACAACTTCTCATATGACGATAAAGTCTAAAGCGCATCCATGTTGTCTGAAAATTCATTCTACTGAAGTAAAGCTAATTTATGGACATGCCATGCATACAATGGTTCTTCTCAAAACAATGTTGTTGCCGTTATGTGTGTTTTAATGCAATGGTATGTATGTATGTCAATGTACGTGTTAATGGTTACAACTGAATAATGAACGGTTCAACTGTAACGTAAACCTTACAATCAGCCAATATGATTCCTACACAAGAGAAAAATTCATGGTTATTGCCCAGTAAACTGTCAGTTCTGTGTGACTTGGCGCCCAACTGATTAAAATTGTAGTTCTCTGAGGGTCGAGGATAGAAGTGTATAATGGAAATGTGGTGTGTTGCTGGGATTCGAGTAAGGATACTTACAGATTCCCAGGCTCTGGCTTTTCTCAACATCAGTGGGATGGGATAGATCTGACAGGCTTATGATCGACCGGAGCGGTGTCGGGAAGGGCGGCTGAGAAGTGGTGAAAATTTAATCCGAGGCATGAATGAATCAATACATCAGGAATTTTAAATTGATGGCGGATCCGACTGGGGAGAAACACCCATCCGGTCCCACTGCCATTTTACATGAAGCATCTGCTACTCAAGACATTCATCTTACTGAGCCAGCGTCTGCTGTCAGATTCCCTCACAGTTATCCTTCGCTAAAGATTTCAGAGCTGCGATATTGCAAAAGGGAAATCATACCTTGAGAAATGCATTTACAAACCAGACACGTTTAACATATCTTGCAATCAGGTTCTGTTGCACGTTACTTATATGCAGTGCATTCGTTTTTTACGCGAACTTAAAATACGCAAATTCGCTTTAACGCCCCTTGAAACACAATTCAAAAATTTTTGCTTTACGTGACATTACGCACTTTAACGTGAGTGGTATGTTTTAAATAATATCATTTAATAATATTTGAATTGGCAAAGGAAATTACAAGTGGTATGTAGTAATTAATAAGTAATAAGTAGTGTACAGCATTTATTTAGCAGAAATGTAATTATATACTGTACCATTAGCATTATCTGATATACCAATATGATATCCACTCTCTCTCTCTCATAGATTCCCACTAGTTCAATGATGTCAAAACGGTAAAAAAAAACAAGGTAAAAAAAAAAGTAGTAATAAAGAACTTAACTGATGATAATGAAAGAACATCAATGTAAAAATGGTAAATATGGGGATATTTGACTTGAATTACACGATTTTGCATTACGCGAGCATTTTCAGGACCACATTTTCACGTAAAATGCGAACATACTGTACGTTTTTCAGAAAACTTCATTCTAGGCCTGGGGATTACAGACTGAGAGCCACATACTGACAATTTTTATGTTATATGATTAATGTATACCTTATATTTAAATAAAAAATGTTATTTATACATTCCTGAATTTTGGATAATACATTTTCAGTGCCATCGTTTATCAATTCAGTGGCCTGCATTGTAATTCCTGGTTTTAAATAGGCTCACTCTGCAGTAGCTATTCTTCATAATGACTGCTCTGCCACTCTGTATAGCATTTTCCATCTTTAGAGAAATTGCTAAGGAAATTGATAGATATTAATCATGTCGAGTTATTCTTCTGCATGGCCTAATCTGCTTGCTAAGTGGATGCCCTTATTCAGGGCACTGTCCACTCTTCTTTAATAATGATCCATGCGCAGGGATTAAGTACTTGTGGCCGTGGTACCTGTCAGATACGCACGAAGAGCAGGGTAGGAGCTGGGAGAAGAGGCTGCTGGGAAGGCCCGACTCGTGATCTGGTGGTATTAGCGAACCTAACCTTGTCGACACTTTTGACGTGAGATAAGCCCGCTCAGCTTTTAGGGCTGATGGACTGGTCAGTCGGTTTTGATGAACTGAGATCTCCTATAGGTGGCCGAGCACTCAGGAGATCCAGACCGGAACATTCTCTTGGGGCGCTTCAGTGATATTAGATAACCAATCAATTCAGTTGTGGCTAACATCTGCTAAGACAAAGCACACTGTAGGATTTTACAGGAAAAAAAAAGGGGTTTCGAATGATAGGAGTAACCCTAGCATCTCTGCATCGCATCTGGAAAATTATGTGAGGTTGATGCTGCTCGGATAGCATATAATTATGTAATTAAACAGGATTACTGTCCCAGATCCTACTCTTTGCTTGCATGATGGTTCTTCATTAACTCTCAGTTTTTGTCTAAGCTTAGAACTGAAACCGTTGTAACACTAGATACCGATATGTCATTGCTATGCTATCTCAGATGCTGTTGTTTTTGTCGCATTTGTTGCCGTTGCTGTGAATTGCGTTTGTGCAGAGGCTGTGTCGACATCCATTACACTTGGCTTGACAAGCCCCCGAACAACGTATCCCATCCATTTCTCACACATTATGTATTTTTATATACACCGTGCAGGCTGCCCAGAATACACAATTTTTGTTTACAGATATATGATATTTTTTCAGTGGCAAACATTGCTTATGGGCCGCCTCTCAGCATGCGTTTGATGGACAACAATTCTTGGGTCTCACTGAAGTGTTACACTGCGCATGTTTCCGCTGTACTGGACATGACGTTGACGTGACAAAATTGCAACTGTTGTGGGGCAGAGGGTGAGAGGGTGGGGGGAGGGGGTGTCTTTTGCTTCTACAGAATCATAGACACTGTGGCTGAGAGAAAGTGATTATCCAGCTGACAATGGAGTAGTCGATGCACATGGATCGGGTTTAACATTCTGACAGATTTCCTCGCCCCTGGAACTCATATGTGATGCTCTTTGTTTTGGGTAGACTATATTTTGTATTATAGATGCATTTGATTGCAATGCTCCAGCTTTTGAAGGATACATAGTTACCACCAAAAGTAGCCAGTTTCCACTGAGCTCATTTGAATTAGGAGCTTCAATAAGCAGAGCTATATCTTGAGACAAAGACATGCGGCCACAACCAATGAATTCACAGGATTTTTTAAAAGTTAGAAAAGGAGAAACTTATAACAGGCAATTATACTTCACAAACTACCTAGTGGTTGAAAGTTTCCATGTGTTCTCTCAATCAGTAAAATCAAACATAAGTTTCTTGGGCAGATACATTTTTGCTGGTTCAAACAATTCACTAAGATTGGAGCATAAATGACAAGTCTACCCAAAAATGAAAAGTACATAATTATTCTCTTACTTTTAATGCTGTCCAACCATCCAGATAGCTTTTGTATTTTAAATATTAGAATTATTTAAGTTTAAACATGATTCATGAGGTCTATTAGATAGACACAATGGAAGTGAAATATCTTCCAGGCTTGAACTAGCTGTTCTGCTTCAGAATAGCTGCTACTTAATTATAATTTTGTCAAATACACTTTTATATTTTTCTACATCTATGTTTCTATCTTTTTAAATTTGCGGTATTTTTTGGCAGATTTCACATTTGCCTTTTTTGGCCCATTTTCTTTCCCTTCATTTAATTAATATTTAAATGGATATTTATAACTGTTCCATCGGATGTCACTGTAACCGATGCAAACCTCTATATGCGATGCTTCCACTAATTCAGTCACATCTCTTGGGAGTCCTAAGTGCTCTGTTGAGGAAACTGAGAGAACATCCATCCAATCAGCTCGCAAAGTGTTCCTTCCTGGGGCACTGCAGCTTGACCTTTGACCTCCCAGACTGTGTGGATCACTGTCCCCGCAGACCACTCAATCCCCTGGCTGCTGTAAACCACAGATGACAAGAGACTTTATAAAAGCCGACTAAAGGACAGCAATTTCTGCCCTGGCCAAGCAGATTTTTTTTCAGCTGTAGGTTTCTGTCCAGTCTAGCAAAGGTTTCAGCATTCCATGGTTGATTCCCCTGGTTTTACTCTGGTTCAGGATCTATACGTCTCCAATAACCTCCAAAAACCTCTGTGAATTATTCCCATGCTGTCCTGCAACAGCTTCAAAACTCATGGAGGCCATTACAGTATCTACCAATGTTGAGAACACTAGATCTTGAGATGGCTGCTTTGTTCTTTGTATTTAACTTACTCTCTTTGTCAGGTCGCTTTGGCTCCATTGTTACACATACGATTAATACAGCTAGATAGTGAATCACGGACACAATTCATCCGGCGATACCAGGCTGAGGGCTGTTCTGGCAAAACGCCACCAAGGGCTGTTACCGGAGTAACCCAGTAATTAAGTTGGGTCCCTATCGACCGTCCTTCTGTCTAGCCCCGGGCGTTTGAAAAGTTGCTTGCATTTACTGGCACCAGTGTGATGTAGTGGTTAACCAAAGGGTTGCGGAAGCAGTTCCCTGGTGCGGAGTCTCCATTTTACCCTGTCAAGAAGCATTTGCTTTAACCAAATCTGCATAAACCTGCAGATTCGGCTCTTGCACGTAAGTGACCATACGGAATGTAAATTCTAAGACAATAATTGGCCGTACAACACTACCACGGAGCGGTTTGACTTTATGGTTCGTTGCTGCGTAAGCGACCGGACCGCTTCAAAAAGAAGACCCCCGCCTGCATCATGGGAAAGACAGTTCTAGAAAGTGACAGATGTGGGTGACATGCTTGCAAACTTTGACTGATGCTGATTAGCAGAGGAGAAAGTCTACCTGCACATTCCCACCAAAGGTGCCTGTATTCACTTTCCAGATTGCAATTGTGAGGCTGTTGGGCCGCAGGAAGAGAGTACGTGAAATTTA
Source organism: Albula goreensis (assembly GCA_022829145.1). NCBI lineage: Eukaryota > Metazoa > Chordata > Actinopteri > Albuliformes > Albulidae > Albula > Albula goreensis. The sequence continues at coordinate 31,943,404 of CM040747.1, forward strand.
TTAAACTGTGGCGATTAGCTAGGTAATGTTTAGCTGCTGATTTGAGGAGACAAAGCAAGACGAGAAAGGACGCTAAGGAACCGTGTCAAAGTGGCCAATCAAAATCAGGATAAATACTATGAAAAGGATGATGATCACCAATGACGGCTTATGATGCATAGCTTTGATTCCAAAAAAAAAAACCCATAATGCCCCAATTAGGGCACAAACTGACCCTCCAGAAATCTTGACTTTGACCGAACCTGAAAAAGTGTGTTCAATACACCCCTGAAATCCCTCTGTCATAGACATGAGCAAGATTATAATAGACTAGCTCTCCAGCATAGTTTAGGAAGGTCTGTAATTCACGCCTGTACTCTCCAGAGAATATAAACATCATGAGAGCTACTCAAAGAATGGTTGGTTTTCTAATGAGAAGAGAGGTTACCAGCCCACCACAACCATATGGCACAGAGGAGCGATTTCTCTCGAAAAGAGACAGGACACAGAATATTTTCGCTGACGGCGATGGCAGAGGTGCTGTGACTCTATGATTAGTCTGACCCAGGTGTAGGTCTCACTTCAGGGCCTTTTTAGAGGAATGCCATCTTGGTCTCCTGGCATGAGTGACAGCACACCGGTCTAGGACATCACACATCAGATGTCAAAACTGACAGAGCAAGCCTCGACAAACCTTGAGACCTTAAGCTAACATGCTGCGTCTGTCAATCACTCACAACACACACACGCAAAACATAAATACATAAGTATGTGTACGTATACACAGCATGTTAGCTTCACGTACGCATCCAGGCCGTTTAAACATTAGTGTACCCCACAACCCCCTGTATAAATTTATGCACATATACACAACCGCACAGATATACAGCATGCTGGGAAAACTCACATGCTTACCCAAGCATGCTCATATATACACACATATGCATCAACACACTTCTGTTACGTATTCACACTTACACAGTAAAGATATACAAACCAGCATATAAGCACGGTAGTACATACTATACACATTCGATCTTAGGTGAACTCTGTACCGATTTTTTTTTTTAAATCTCAGAACCTTCCAGCTCCCAGGAGAACCTAGCTGTCAATCAAAAAAGCTCTTTGAAATTTTTCTTGTACGACATGAATGTTTCATGTCAGACCCATCTAACTGAGATAACAATGGACCCAGATAAGTACCATAGCGATTCCCTCGGGGACCCTAAACGAATGCCACGATCGATAGAAGAGCTTTACGCTGGCTGTAGCACAACACTGACTGGTCAGTGCTTGAATATCATATCACAATGGGATCGTATCCATCACTGTAATGAAATAACGGGTCAGGTATTAATTGTGCGGTATTTCTGGCATGCAACGTCAAATTAATATGCATGATTAAGTCTGTGCGGCTGGAAATATATGGAAAAAACTAAAAGATGAGTTTTTAAATATCAAGTCCATAAGGCTGTTGTGGAAAAGAGCAAACTTTTTTTTCTCAGCTTTGAACCCTGAGTCTTTTTTCCATGTTCATTCAAGTTTTACTCTCAACTAACATCAGGGGCATCTTGACACAAATTACATTATATCTATCTTTACAAGTGAAGTGGAATCTAATGGCCCATGCATAAAAGGCACTGACAAAAAGAGAGAATATTTTTGTAGTATATCAGTGCAGGAGACAACAAACCTACTTGGTCTCATAAATTGTCTTCATGGAAATCGACCAACAAGGCTACAAACAAAGCGACCACATGAAGCAACCCATGGCTTCGTCAACGGCCGATTGTCAATTCACGCAAGGTTGATCGCCAGTGCATACTCTTCCATCACGTGTGTCATTGATCCTGCTTGACTGTTCTGAGAACAGTGTATGAACATTTTAACGCACTGGCTGTCAGTGTATAAATCGCTTCTCAAATCCTGGGACCAGCTCAAGGACTGGACAATTGCAGATGCATTGTTAACAATTTATTGATTGCATACGAGTGTGATTTGAGGAAAACAGGTAAGTAAAAATGCTTTTTCTGGTACAAAAGAAAAAGTATTTTTTATAATATTTGAACACCAACATACCAAATAGTTTGTAGTAACTTTTTCAGTGTGATGGTATCTGCAATGTAAATACTGGCAGTGTGCTGAGATCGTTTTCTAGTAGGTTTTCTGTGTGAGTGTGTTTCCTACCCAGGGCTTGTTTCATCTGTGCACACCTTTTTAATAACATGGTATCCTATGCTGCTGTCTTTCAAAGCGGGATTTAGCGGGCCAATTCATCACTCAGTACGCCTTCCCACTTCAAATCTTGTTTTTGTCAGATTTTATGAGGCAAACTATTTATTTATTTTTCCTGGCGATGGGGTCACTGAGGACTCCGGTGGCGGGACGTGTGAATTTGTGTTTTGCGCTGATGCGTTTAGCCTCGCCTGTCTGCGGTCGCATGTCTTGATGGATTCGTCGGAGACAGTGTGTGCAATCCGAGATTGCGAGATGCTGTCCCCTCAGTTCAAAGACATCAGAGCAAATTACACACTCAGAGTATGGCCTCTCACACACGCTGTTCTGACCTCACATGCAGCTCCTGCAGTGCTATAGAAAATATATATACCAGGAAGGACAAATGAACAGAAACACATAAAAAATACATTAATATCGAGCAAATAATAAGGTGTAGTGCAACCCTTCCACCTTTAAAACAACTTCAATAATGCAACACTGCCATACAAGTTCTGAACTGTATGGTGGAACATTGGACAACTTTTCCAGTTCTATAGGGGGTGGAGGAGGTGGAAATCTATGTTGCACTCAGTGCTCCATTAATTCTCATTCAATTTCAATGATATTTAGATCGAGTGATTGTGGAGGCCATTGAAGGTATTTGACTGTATCCTTGTGGTCATGAAACCACTCTTGAATTTGTTTAGCAGTGTGTATTGGGGGGCGCTATCAGTTTGTATATGCAGACATCATAAGGGGACAGTAAAATGATTCCATGTTTATACAACCGTGCTGAGCAATCATGTTACTCAATAATTCCCATATGATAGCTGCCCATTCCATTACTGTTCCACCACCATGTCTAAAAGTTAACCACAGACATTGTATGTTGAAGGCTTTGCTTCTCAGTAAACCGGTCCAGATGTAGGAAACGGACTAAAAACAATTAGCCGTGGATACAGATTGTTTCTCAGTGGTGCCCCTGCCATAATTACCAGCTGACAACATACAGATTTTCTTGAAACCCATTGGCAGAGCTGTTGAGCCGATTCTGTTCTAATTTTTGCGCCTGTAGTTTTGTCGCTTTGGGCAACTGTTAAACGTCCATCTGCCCCTGTAAGTGAGCCTTGCCTTGCGATCACTGTCACTCTTTGCAAATGCAGTTTGTTTTTGGCATGTGCTGCCACATTTTTGACACTATTCCCCTTGCCACGTTACATAATTTTGCATTTTCTGCGACTGACGCACCTACAGTTTCAGCACTGACATTAAGGCCTTTCGGTTAGTCGCTCCACGTAGTTTTGGCAGCTTACAGTCAAAGTGCTGATTGCTAGTCCTCTTGTATCGCTGACACATCCTGCTCATTCATTCCTCTAAATATGACTCCCATCTGTAGCTGCAGCTGTAATCGCAATTTAGTTTGCAGAGCTCGCAGCATTCAAGTTTTTGCCATGGAGGTTTGGGTCATGGTGGTATAGACTCTGTGCTGTGGTCATTTTTAAGGCCATTGTTTTGTGCCCTCTAGTGGCTGTCGTGTGCGTCTGTCTATCCCTAATCATGAGGTCTGAACTGAATTGCATTTCTGATATTTTTTTAGGCTGTCTGTCGCTGCGTTCTTTGCTCGAGTCTGTGAAGCACAGGCCCCGCTCATGCTGCTTTCTACGCGCCAGGTCCTCAGACCTTAAGGATAGAGGTCCTTTCCCATCAGACTGGGGCACCAGCAATGCCACAGAACACTGGCTCAATCCCAAACGGAAGAATACCTGTGACAGGGAAGTGCAGGCATGCCCGGTACCCCCTCCTCTCCATGCCTGCGCTTCCCGGTCACGTCTGCTGCCTGTTCTGGTTCCCCGCTGGTGGAATGACCTTCCTACAGAGGTCTGACCAGTAGAGACCAGAGGTCTGACTCTCCTCTTCAGGACGCACCTCTCTCCTTCCCTCCCTAGCTCCCCAATTTAGCCATAGTCTCACTTGACCTAATTTTCTTATCTTTTACTAATTTTGACTTATGATTGTCGTTATTATGAAAGTTTTTTCATTTTGTTTCTTCAACAGGTCATCCATAGGGTTTAGTCCATGCTAACCCTTCTGGCACTTGAGACTTTTATGCCCCCCAGCACTTTAACACCCTCGTCCCAAAAATACGCACTTTGTGTTGTAAGTTGCTCTGGATAAATGTATCGGCTAAATGTCTATAATGTAATGTAATATATAAGAGAATTCAAACCCTGATTCTATAGACAAACCAGACGGTCACCTCCATATTCTTAATGTAAAGTTAAGATGAGTTCTCTCTACAGCTGAAGGTGAAACATTCCGCTTTGATGCACCTTATGACTATAAAAGAATGGACCTGGTCAAGGACAGCACTAGTGGCAGCAAATGTTCTGCCCTTGGAAAAGTTTCTGCAAGACTATTTCCTAAACTACAGCATGACTTTAAGACTCATGTTATCATAGTAACATAAACAAGGAAGTAGAGAGAATTGAAGGCCCTGATGACCGGGTTGTTATATAAAACCTCTGATGCAAAAAAAAAGGTCAAGATGTTTGTTTGTTAGAGGTCTTGTGCACTTGAGGCTATCCTACCGGCTACATAAGGCTATGCAGCAATCCATATTGGTAAGGAGCAAGGGAAGCATGTTGTCTTTTGCTCGGGAGGAGAACATTATGTGGTTTGAAAGGATGCCGCAGAGTCCAGTTAAGAGGTGAAATGCAGGGCGAACTGTAGAGTTCACTGCCCTCTGGGCTGAAAATTATTACTGCGAGGAGAGGTTTACAGGAAGTGAAGCGCTCACTGTAAATAAACCCCACTGGGCTCAGTTCTTCCCTATTTTCCTCCACTCCTTCATCCCCAGTGATGTGATGGATGGTCCCATCAGGTGAAAGTAATTAAGGGCGAGTAAGAGAACAGGCCTGCCGCAGACAGCAAAGCGGCAGGCAGAGGGACGGCTTTTTAAAAGCTAAACTCTCTCCCGAGGTAAGCAGAGAGCATATTACCGTCCAAGTCGAAAAGTATAACTCACAGCGCTGGGGGTAGGTTCACACACGCAAATCTCCTCCGCGTAAAGAGTGCGCAGAATCTAAGAACAGACCGAATAAATATTTGATGCGTTTAAAATTGAAAACTACATACTTAATCAACGTTAGTAATTATAGCGTCCTCGGCCGCTCTGTGTTGCCGTTTAGAGGAAACGAAGAGTACAAATTCAATTAATGAAATGCCCCGTTGAATTGTGCTTGTGAAGGAGTATTGGCAAATGCACATATTAGGTTATATATTTATACTTAGGCAATTTAGGTTGAAGGACATAGCTCAAGCGTACAACAGCTGGGTTTCCAACTGGAATTTAAAACAAGCCATTGGTCCAATGCCCAGATCACTAACCGCTACAGCTGGTGCCGGAGCTCAGCTACTTACTGGCTCAATGTGTTAGATATGCGTGTTTGTGGAAACTAAGTCCAATGGGAGGGGAGTAGATTTATCATGGGCTTGCTGTGGACAGTTCTCCAAGCCGTGCATTAAACTTTAAATTGCACTGAAAATAAAACCGGCTATGTCATCTTCCATCAGTCGACAGTGCACTACCGATGATTATGCTAACTTCCTTTTGACTTGGATCGTTCAGGTCCAGGCTCTTTGCAGCATTGAGCTCCTTTCAGACTGTAGGTGAATTACAGGACGAGATTATTTAAAACAGATGCGGTCTGCTGATAAGAACAAATGGGTTGGATTAGTGCTACTTTGGCGTAAGTCTGACTTAGCCCTGTTTTGATAAATCTGACGCGTGCGTGCCAAAATTCTTGGAAGTGTTCTCCACGAACAGAAGTTTTCCTTCTCCCTCCTTTGTGCTTTCTTATCGGACTGCTGTTCAGCTGGCATTGTCTGTGTTTGGAGGAGAAGTTCTCTTGCTGAGACTCTATTATAACTTTTTTTTTTTTTTTTATGAAAGTTCTCCTCACTCTCGGGATAAGCGCGGAAACTTTGCCTCAGATGCTGTTATTCCCTACGCTGGCACATCTGTTTTCCCAATTGGTCAAGGCTTTATTCTCCCTGCCAAAGACGTTCAATCCAGAGCCAAAGTCCTCCCTCCCCTCATCCATAAAACATTGATTTAGAATTTGAATCTTCAAAAACATAAACCTGCTGAAGCAGGGAGCTGAATACTGCATTCGGATTCTGTGCCTATAGCTTTCCGCACAACCAGAGCTCGGCCTTGCGATATGATGCAAGCCCGCTGTGATGAGTGTAATCGCAGGACATGGACACAGGGGGCGCTGTGTGGATTCAGCATTTCCTCTGTGTCATTAATGTTTATCTTGCATGTGAAAACTAGACGGGTTCCCACTGTGTCATTAGAGATGACGAATACTGAAATCTCTGAGGATTTGTTTGAAACTCTTGAAACAGTGATGTTCGACATTTATTTCATTTTATCTTCAGAACATCTTAAACGCTTTTATTTGAAAAAAAATATCTTAAATCAAGACAAACTTGCTTTCCTGCCAAATGATTTGGCATTTTATGGCTCTTTCTCTAATATTTTTTGTGATTTGTCATATTAAAATTTTAGCAAGCGGATAAACGGGGCTTCTCTCTATCATATGGCCATGCTAATGACCAAACACAATGTATGTGCTTTAATGAGGACATTTAAAAATAATGTAATATTCAGCAGAACATACCTGACAGATTTAGAAACACTGACATTAAATTGTCTTTTTTTCCAACAAGTGATATTATTCTCCATTATCTCTTTGCAACTGTGTCATTCTCCATAGGGGGCCATGGAGCTGGAGCTGGAGCTGGTTCAACAGCCACGAGGCAGAGGGCGGACCCACACCCTTTACAGGTGGTCACTTCACTACAGGGAATGTACCATAGAAATGGCAATTACAAAACACCACATGCCTTTGGACTCTGATTTAGTACTATGAAAGTGTATTCTATGGAGACAAATGCAAGCCTAACAAATCCATTTTTTAAAATAATTTATGCATTTTACAGATATAACAAAGTATCTTATTACCATAAATGTCCCATTGAAATTAATTAAGGATAAATATGAATTTAATTCATACAACTGATTCTCCAACAGCCTCGAAAATGAACGGTTCTTTACTGTTTCTAAGAAGCTTTCCTTACTGTAGAATCTGTAAATAGTCTGATTAAATCTCATCTAGCCCAAGCACCCCCTGAGGACATCCCACGTGCCCCAGCTTGGTGAATGCAGGATGTAGCCCCTCTTCGGTGAGACGAGTCGCCCAGAGAACTTGCTTGGCTTGAAGTAGTCAGCCAATCAGGTAATCGTGACCAGGAACAAGCATCCATGTTTAATCCAATCATATCAACTGAAAGCATAGCTTTGACAGTTGTTTGTGATTTCTCTATATGATATTTAACCATAGAGTGCTCCTACTGAAGCATTGCTAAATCACCTATATCTAAATTTGCAGTCCTCCCAGTGCAACCATCTATGAGCCAGGGACTATCTTACCCATACAAGCCCTCTACAGGAGAGCTTGTTAATGATTGGAGGAGAGCAGTGCCTTTCTCTGATGACAGCTAATAGCCTGTGGGAATCTGGCACGTCATGGGAGGAAGTAATATGGCAGTAACCCTAGCTCCATTGATTTAAATCCTCAGCCACAGATGTCTGATGTCATAGCCAAGGCTCAAATCTGTGACCAAGCCCAGCCTTTACTCATGAAGGGTGCCTTTGCTGGCTGAACCAATCAGGAGCCTGATCACTGAAATCAACCAATGAGACAGTTGCGATGCAGGCCTTCCCTTGACCGCTCCATGTATGTTCCCAGGCCAGTTCCATCAGTGCAGTGCTCTGGGGAAGTGCAGTAAAACCAGACCAAAGACAGAAAACAGCTTTCCATCCATTGATGGTTCTGAGATGAAACCCTTCCCCACAGTCATTGTACTGTATACTGTCTAAAGAGGTGGGCATACTGTACCTCCAAAGCCTGCATGTATTAATGGTAATAAGGCTAATATACTGTCTGATGAGGAAGGCATACTGTAATTGCAAAACCCATATGTATTAATCACAACAAGGATAATAGATGGGTAAACTGTAAATCCCTATAAATTTCTATATACTTGCTTATACTCACAACTGCACCACTTCCCCCTCCTACCCAATTCACCTCCTGCTGCCTACAGTCTTACATGTTTGAGTGAATCAGATCTAAAATACATAAATTAATGAGTATATACGAATCAGGCCCCCGAGTTTCAGCCCACATTCAATTTTAACATTCACACCATGTCCCACCAGCTTCCTCCAGTAATGTTTTCTGTGTGTGTTAATATTTCATACACGCACACTGGGCAGACAATAGCCATACCTTCCCTAGTTTTAGCCAAACAAGTGTGATTTTGTTAGCAGATGTAAGGAGATCTTCAGAACAGATGCCTTGCACCACAAAAAAAAAATGTTTAAGACAGAAGCCTAACATGTCACCCAGGGAACCTTCTTTGAGAGCCAGGTTCTGTCCTCTCTGTGCTTCGCTTTCTTAGACCTGTAAGGCTCTGAAAAATGCACTCTTTTTTAGATATATTAGAAATCCTCACATAGTTTGCAACAAGAAGATCTTTAAATTGATCATTGTTTAATAGCTCCAAGGGAAATATACTCAGCCTCTTTTTGGCAGTGAAAACCATTCTTTTTGAGTCAAATTGGATTTAATCATTTATATCATAAACACGGCTGTGCCGTCTGAATAAAATCAAATTGCATTAAGTAGCAGATCTAAGACTGTAGAAGCTTTAGAAGCGAGAAGCTTCGAGAACCTCTGGAAGCTGCAGAGGCCAAGAAAAATAACACGTGCTGTTGGCAGATAATGTAAAAATAGTGCGGGTGGTAACGTTTCCTGTTTTTTTTGGGAGGGTGTACTTCCCACAGCATTGAGCTGAAATTCCTGCAGCACTATTTCTGACTATATTCCAAACTGGCGAGGCAACAATTAGCCTCGCTAACAGCTTAAGTGGTGCATAAGCTGGTTTACCTAATGAGTTCCATCACTCTCTGCTGACCTCCACTGGCCAGCTGGGCCATGCCTAGTGGATGAAATACTTACAGCCACTTCATTCTTATGCGACATGTTTGCAGTGTTGCTGATTACATAATTACTCAGTAATTGCACTGGTAATTTGGAGGGGAGGGGGGGGGCGTGCTGGGGACTCAGAAGGGCGAAAGTTGAGTAAAATGTAAACATCAGTTCTCCAAAGCATCCATATTAGCTCTTAGCAGTGAGTGTGAATGGAAGCCCTGATGAGTATGTTGTTGTCGGCCGAAGCTTTGTGATACACACGGTTGTTGTGTGGAGGTGTGTACCCAGACTTCAGATTAAATGGTTTCTGCAGCCGGCGTAACCCCTGCGATCCGGTTCACCGGCTTCTGGCTGCGCTCAAGATGGCCCACTGGTGTTAGTGTGAGAATCTGATCAGATTTCTGATTGGCTTTCGGGCTCCTTCAGGGATGCTGCTTGTTGTTGTGCAGTGGCGTGGGGCTGAAGTGGCATAAGGAAATGGCTTCGCACTGAGAAAGCTGCAGGTTTAAATCCCTCATAAGGCTTCGCTCTTGCGCCGTTAAGCCAGTTCCTCTTGCTATCTGAGATCGCAGGCTTAGACATGATAGACTAGTCCCTTTCACTTTGGGACTGAGGGAGAACAGGAAGTGCTGCTGTAGTAGAATGGCCCCCAGTGGAGTTCTGGGTTGAGTTGCAGACACTGTTGTCTGCTCTTCGGTGCATAAATTCATGTTTTTTTTTTTTTACTCCTTTTCTCACTTGAATTGAAATTCTGTCCTGTCAGCACCACTGTGAGTCCAACACGGACGTTAGGGAAGGAAAGTGCACACACACGTCTCCTGTGATTCACATGGTGACCAGTCCTTGCTTCCTTCCATACAGCAGATATGGTACAGATCCCATAGTGTCTATGTTGCTGGAGGAACGTTAACATTAAAAACTAATTGGTTCCCAGATGTGACAGTCTCCTGGTTGGCCAGTAGGGGGCGTAGAGAGTTATAAGGCTGGTTGACATGAATCAACCCATGCTTCGCCAACGGGGACCATAGACATAATGGCATGGCTGGGACCACAATACTTAACCATGGGTCCCCACAGCGGCAGAAACAGGACTCTCTGCCTAATATTTGAAGAGTTAGCGGTATTCCCTTTGCTCCTCTGGTGGGACAGTTTTCCCTTTTCCTGCACTTTGATTCACATGCGTTCTGAACATGTGAATCTGGACATGTGATTGTGAAACACACAATCACATGTTCATTCTCTGGATATTTAGGTGAGAATTTTTGAGGTAAAGCATGGGCATGGCTCAGTGTCGAAGCCCTTTTGACATTAGCAGACGTTGGCTTAATGTCTCTCTAGTCTCTTTCTCTCTCCTGTTCACAGGTGCTGCGCTGGTTTTTGGTGATGGCCATGATGGAAGAGAGTTTTCAAGAGTTTTGAAACAGTTGGCGGAACTAGTACACCTGCTGTCTGCTCTAGAGGGGCTGGGTTAGAGTGTGCAGAGGGTATTCTGGGAGAAAATAGAATGTGCAAATTCTGTTGAAACGCTACTTTACACCTACTTGATATCCCAGAACCAGTCATATTGCCCTTCTCTGTATTCACCACACTATGTTCAAAAGTGGTATAAGCAAAATCACCAGATTGGTGTAGATCACCAGATTTATAATAGTGCAGTAATTACAGACATCTTTACACGTTCATACACTTTAAAACAAAAAGACACCATTTCCATGGCAAGGGTAATCAAACTGAAATTGTTGCATCTGTTTGCAAACCTCTGAAACACGCTGCATGAAAATGTAGCAAAATCATATTCAAATATATGCTTCTTCAGAAAAATAAAATAAAAAAGACTCATCCGTGTATTCATGTTGCGCAATAGTAACCCCCTAACCAAGAAGCGCTGTCCTAGATAATTACCCTGCGCCAAGGAAACCCTGCATTTCTCTGAAATTCTTACATTATTCATTATGAACAAATGAAGGAGAGAAAGTTTCGATGCTTATTTATGAAGCAGCAATAAGAACAGACTAGAAGTGCAGGCCCAAACCATAAATCTTAAGCATAAAAATAAACAGTAACGTGTTAATCATAACACATAATAATTCAGCCTTAATCAACCTCTACGCATAATCGTGCTCGGTTGCAACAGTTCAGTGATATGTTCCAAAGAAGTAAAAACTCTGTCTCTTCTCTTGGTCCTTGTTGTGTTGCCTTAAGGCCGTTATTTAAAATTGCATGAAAAATCCCCTGGTGCCATGTCAAAATTCATTATGGCATTGCTTAAACAATTCAATAGCTTTCAGGCTGTTTTTACTTCTGATAGACAATAAGGAGTAAAACGTCCGCATGTTTTTAATAAGACCTGTTTAAGTACTTCTGTGGGTTTTCTCATTTTATCTTGCC